>JAQGBV010001410.1:0-15790 GCA_034698685.1 Isotomurus pseudopalustris
GCTCAGATTCAAACAATAAGTAAAGTGTTTTACGATAACTTCCAGGAGAAAAATGTTGAGGGAAGAGATTCGAACCCAGACAGAAAAAAAGGTGGAATGCAAAGAAAAAATCTGCCACCAATTAAAAAGTATGTCCCATTTCCTTATCAATCTGAGTTCCTTGGAGGAGGAAGATTCGACGGTACTGAAGTCAATTTAAGTCCTGCGTCGCTAAGAAATCTGGATATGAAACTACCCTGCCAAGCATTCAGTCCATTTGTAGTTAATATTCACAAACAAGATGGAGCTGATGAAGATTTGCCTTATTTGTTTAACAGTCTCGACTCTGATACACAAATAAGAGCTTCTTCATTTTGACTTGACACGGAACGTTTAGCAAGATTTGGAGACTTCGCTCCTGAAGAGCAAAAGTGTTCTTCGTTCAATGTGAGACTTACTCGAGAGGGAAGTCCATCACGTGATAGAAGTCTTTTTGGAGGAAGTACAGAATCAAGTGTTTGCAGCTTAGAGATTTCAGAGTCAACAGTATCTTCACTTTCTTACGATATGATTCATGGTGTTAGTTTAGCTAATGTGCGTAACACAAGTATTCAGTTAGAAAATGAATTACCGAGCTTTGGAGCAGATGGTCTTGGTAACACAAGGCAAAGTTTACTACAAATTAGTAGTGTCATAGATTCAGGAGATGAATTCGAAATAACCAGGTTATAGTTTACCAAATGGGTTATAGTTTTATAGCATCTAACTTTTCCTCTTCCTTTATAATTAGTATTAACTGTTTCCTTCATAATAACTTGACTGCTGTTTTTAATCTTTTAGAGGTACCTTTAGTTGAAAACTCTTTGCTCACTCACCACCACCAAATGTTTAGTAAATTTGTTCCTGACTTAAGCTAATTTTAAACACCAGCTAAAGAACTCAGAAATCCTATAGTTTCGTTCATAAATGAAATTTAATTGCACTTAACAATTTTTGTATGCGATAAAACGAAATAAATTGATGTGTTTGAGTACTGACAAATCAATTTTGAATTATTTTACAGTTATTCCGCTTGTTTTATTAACTTATTACTGGAAATTGATTGGGCTGTGGCCATACCAAAGATCAAATAAATAATAATAATACTGGAAATTTACAGTTAAACTTCAAATTCTTACAGACCCAAATGAAAAGTTCCTTTGAATTCAAATTTCCGTAACTTCTGGATAACCAAATCCTGTTGAATTCCCTTATCACGAATGTACAGCCGATAACCAAGGGAAGAACAAATTCCGTGCGATGGTAATTATGGAATTCTGCCATGTTGTGACATGTGGGGAAACTTTTGTTCCCTTATCTATCGGAGTGGTCAGTGTAATTGGTTGGCTAAACTCTCCAAAGCCATTTAGAGTCTTAGACGCAGTTCGAATATGATAAGTTTTTCCTGGACTCAGTCCCAAAACAATGAAACCTGCGGACAAAAGAAAAAATATGAGTGTGAAATAATTATTTTTGAAGTTATTCCAAAGTAATTAGCATATTTTTGTGAGTTAAATTAAAATTCTTACTTCCTGCAGATTTGGAAGCATTGGCTGCCATGTAGTAGTAAGATGAATTCTGTCTGTACTGTACAACGTATTCTGTAGCTTTGCCATTTTTTCCATTTACATTCACTTTGGTTGGGTTAATAAGTTCCTTCACTCGAATTGTTGCCGTGTTGGCGGACAATAATTCCAGTTCCAAAATTGGTGTTCCAGGTTTCTTTCCTTCCGCAGACATATTTTGAGTACAAAATGTGATATTCATCATCTTTGTTCCTGGAATAGGAGAATCCATATCCATTGCTCGGCACATGTAGTGCCTTCTCCCGTCAGCCTTTGTTACATTGCGAATTAAAAGTCTATCTCTTGTTTCCTTGTATTTTGGGCCTGTGGAAAAACAACATAGGCTTTTGATGACATATTTGTGCAAGTTTTACAACTACAGACTCTACCCAATTTTTTAAATTCAAAAAAACGCATTAAATTCGGAGTGTACTAGTTTTTTAGCCCAGGAAATTGGGCTTATAGGAGTACGTAATCCGTCCGTCCGCGTTAAAATGTCTGTCCGTCGAGGATGGGACTCAATTATCTCAACAACTACAAGACCGAAGACTTAAAAATTTTGCACACCAGTCCAGAAAGCGATCTTGTTGTTGAAATTGGATACTCGGATTTGGGATGTCAGTGTCAGTCGCAGGGATGTCATGCTGTTGCACCACACATGTGTACGTAACAGAATCTTCAAGTGTTTAATAAATTTGCAGCGTTTTTCAAGCAAATCTCAGCATCTTATCTTTCAGATAGATTTTCTTAAACAAAACCTTAAATTAGCTGCTGGAAGTGTAGATAGTCTTGCTAAATGCTGCTATACTGTCTTTTAGAGGTTTTCCATTGAAACACATGCGCAAGTACTGTCAGGATAATTAGGTTGAAACGTTGCAAGACTGGATATAGTTTAAGTGCAAAAAGAACGAGTGAAGTAAAGTGCAGCTCATCATTTGCGAGTGACTGGTCTCCTTTAAGCTGTAGTTGACAATTTATAGATTGAAACCAAATTGAGATTATGATGCTAAATTAGCTTTATCACATGGATTGACAGTGCTCGATTGTTGCCTCTCTATACTTTGTTAACTCCTTAATTACTGATATATTTTCTTAAATGATGAAACAAAATCAAGTCACACTTTAATTTATGACAAATCTATCGTTAATTTTGTTCACATTTACTCCATCTATTTTTTACTTATTAGTGGTAAATCAGCATTAAACGTAAAATTCTGACACACAGAAATGAACATTTTCTTTGAATTCTGTTTTACTTAATTTCTGAATAAGCTGCTTGCGTCAAATTCCTTTATCCCAAACGACAAGCTTATAACCAAGGAAAGAACAATTTCTGTGCAGCGCCAATTATGGAATTCAACCATATTCCTAAATGTTGGAAAACATTTGTGTCGTTATCAAATGAAGTGGTGATTAAAATTGGGAAGCTAAACTCCCCAAAACCAGCTTCGTTCTTCGCTGCAGCTCGAATGAGGAATGTGGTTCCTGGACTCAGGCCCAACACAGAAAATCCTGCAGACAACAGAAACAAATATGAGCGAAAAAATACATTTGGTTTGAAGTATTCGTAAAAACGTTTGAGTAAAATCCGGACCTCCTTCAGATTCGGAAACATTGGTTGCAATCCAATCACTCATTGAATTGTTTCTGTACTGGACAACGAATTCTTCAGCAGGAAGAACTTGGCTATTAACTCTATGTTGAGTATTTGTGTTTGGGATACTAAGAATAACTTTAATTGTTGCCGTGTCGACGGACACAGATTCCAGTTCCAAGATTGGAGTTCCAGGTTTCAATGCTTCAGAAGGGAACCGAGTTGTCTGCAGGGTTCTCAATGTCGGTTCTTCTGTATTAAGCACAGAATTTGTTAGCGTAACACGCACTTAATAACTTACAGTGCTTTCTATTCGGGCAGTCTTGAATTAAGGAAAGTACACAAAAATACCTTCAATGTTCAGTGTGATATTCATTCCTTTTGTTGCTGGAATAGGAGAGTTCAAATCTAATGCCCGGCACATGTAATGCCTTCTCCCATCTTCCAATGTTACATTGTAAATTATAAGTCCACCATCCTTCGTTAGTTTGTATTTTGGACCTGTTAAAAAACAATTCCGTCTATTCAAGACACACACACTCTACTTTTGAATGCTATTTGAGTAGATTTACCTACGCGCAGGATTTTTCATATCAACTTTCCAGTAGATTCTCGGTTTAAAGTGACTTTGAGCTTCGCATTTCATTTCGTAGTCCTCTCCAAGACCTGCTGACTGCTCCTCTAGAGTATCATCAAAAACAATGGGTTCTGGAAAACGGACAATCACAGAGAATTCAAAATACATGCGTGATGTCATTTGTAGTTAATTCAACGGTTCAAATTTTTGTTTGTAATTGTTTCGCAACTCACGAATGACATTTATTCTAAGCGAAATGTTTTGAAATGGCGTTACACACGTGTAAACTCCTGAATCCTCAAGTGATAACCTTGTTAGCTTGAGTTCCACTCCTTCACCCAACACAACGTGAATGCGACTGCAGAATCACAGTAAGCATGAAGAAGTCAGTTAAAAAGAAATCTTATTATGGAATGGCAGTCTGGTATTTAAGTTGGTTCCATGGGAATTAAAATTCCGAAACAACAGCTGTGAAATTTTACACAATTTTCATGCAATTTTACCTGTTTATTGAGGTGTCGATTTTGTTTCCCTGAGGATACACCCATCCTAAATTTTTCGTGGCGTTCTCATCCGCAGTTTGACACGAAACCGAATAAGAATCGTTGACAAGTATATTTGCTCTTCTGTCAAATGGGATTAGCCATATTCCTTTTTGTTCAGAATTTTGAAGTTCTGAATTCGCAAAGTCTGTAATTAAACAATGAAGCATAGTTAGTTATTTTGAGAACCTTATTGGTGATTAGGTGTTTGGAGAATGCACGCTTACCTGTGAGGACCAAAACGAGGGCAGTCAGTTTGATTATTGAACCCATTTATGGAAACCTTGCTTTAGTCTTTTCTTTTTGGAAATCCTTTGTGAAACTTTTCGGCTTCTCTGAGCTCTGCCCAAATACAGGAACAAATTGGAAATGTGAACTCTGACATTCAGAGTTTCAATCTGTTTTCTTTTTAGCTGAAAGTTAATTACGAGGAGAGCAAAAGTAGCGTGAAAGAATACTTACAATTCGCAACTCAATCTTGTGGAAGGATTTCTTCTGCCTTAATTGAATTTAATTTTTGTATTCTTTATTCGGAACGTGCAATTAGTAAAGTCTTTACTCATACATAAATTTACTTACTTATTGTTAGTGTACAATTCGAATAGAAAGTTATGTTAATGCGAATTTGGATCAAATATTGAGGGATATTTTGTTCTGATAATAATTTGGGCAATGGTATTTGTAAACGTTAAATAAAATTACATACCTTCACTCTTCACACAAAGTAGTGACCACAGAACGAATTCTGGAAGTTAACTGTGAAGATTCAAAGTATGAATAAGCAGAGAGTCTCAGCCGGAATCTGGAGCAAGGCTGGACAATTTAATGACCTTCACATTGGATGAGCGAACGGTTGGGTTGGATGTTTGTAATAAACCACAAAAGTCAAATTAATGAATGTAAATCATAAACGCTTTATCATCTTTTATTGAGTTATACATTCTTGCCCACAACTATCTTGGCCACAGCCACAGTGAGATAACACACCGATGGAGTATTCAAGTGAACGACAGCTACTCTGTATTTGCCAGAGTTTGTCCAGTGACACACAAATATGATATTAGGATGAATTAATATCCAAAGTATCCTGAGCTAGGACAGCTCATCGTTTAAGCACATGAAAGTATAATATGTGTATTATATTTGTAAACTCAACAGTTTATATTGAAAAATTGATAAGCGAACGATTAATAAGTTAAAATGTGTATAGTCAAAGGAAACGCAGTTTGCTTTCTCTTATACTTCTATGAATTCTAAGAGGTTTTTTATACCTGGATATTAAATGACTTCATTCTTTGCTGGATTAGAGAATGGTTAAGCATGGATGGTGGCTCATAAGAACGTTTATTCACTGTTACTCATTTCTAAATAAGCCTCGTGGTTATAACCAAACAGAATGAAATCAAGAAAGTACACTTGATACACTTTGGCGATTATTTCTTTGCTCAACTGACGGAAGTAAAATTGGCTCATTAAAACACTTTCGTTCCTCCCAGCCACAGTCGAATGATCCCACTGCGGGTGAATTTCATTTTCCAGTCCCATCTTCCGAATTAGAAACTCCTGGTCCCTCTGAAATGTCTCCATTTTTGCAATTACGTCAAAATGGATTTGGCAAGGTTTGCAAGAGAAAGTCGCTGGTCTCCAATGGTCATCCCAAAGATCCCAATCGCCAACAACGTTTCCGTACAAAATAAAATCTACAAACTCGAGCCACGTTGGTTCTTCCTCCTTAATTGATTTGTCTTTTCTATAGTCAGCAATAATTTTTGGCCCGTACCTCTTAAACTCAATAGTTCGGAAACCTCTTTTACCTGAACAGAGATTAAATAGGTAGGATAATTTCATAATCTTACAAAAACTTGCCATATTTAATTAAATAATCATTGATTGAGATTCTCACGGCTAGCATTAGCAGACATTCTGTCATGATACGCAGACACTAATCGTTCAAAAGGATGTCTCACAATAATAAACTTCAGTGACTCGTTAAAACGTTTTATGGTTTCTTCGCCAGCTCCTTGTGACAGATCCACAAACCCGTACAACTTTCTTGCGAGGTAGTGAACCTGGTTACTTGGATTTGTGATTTTAGCCTCCGGATATCCACCAAGTTTCACCATGTTGTGTGACCAAGAAGTGCTTCCTGCCTTATTCACAGGACAGTACACTAATCGCCTTTCCCTCAACAAATTAAAACGCAAGCCTTTTTTAAATATTCCTTTTTAGATTCCATAGTTTAATTTCAAAATTTACCTATTCCAGAAGAATCGGCGGAAAGGTTGAAGAATCGTTTTTGGCAGATTTAAACTTTCTTTTTCACCAGTCAATCCTAAACTCCCCGAATTGACTCTGCTACACATTTCTTCTACCCGCTTTGCCCTTTCTTCCATTTCGTTTGCTACTTCTTTCCAATAATCCGAGAGAGCTTCCTTAGAATAACTTTCGTGGAGATTTGAATGAATAGTGTTGCTTTGAAAACTGTGGTTTTTGAATAACCATATGAAGAAGAGCAACACACAGATGAGCACAATAATCCTCGCTGTCAATCTCATGTCTAATGTTAATACTGGTAACCAGAAAAAACTTTTT
Organism: Isotomurus pseudopalustris; assembly: GCA_034698685.1. Taxonomy (NCBI): domain Eukaryota; kingdom Metazoa; phylum Arthropoda; class Collembola; order Entomobryomorpha; family Isotomidae; genus Isotomurus; species Isotomurus pseudopalustris. Next base: position 6,889 of record JAQGBV010001410.1, read on the forward strand.
TCTTGTAATAAAACTTAATGAATAATGTAGGCATTAATGGAGCAAAAAGAATTATTGATGATAACTTAAGTAGCAAAGGAAAGAAAAGAAACCAGAGGAATTGCCATACGACGAGAAGTGTAGTTCATACTAAACGCAATTGCCAACTGTATTGGTGGCGGAATTGATTTAAGGTTCCATTAGATTACGCAATTCTTTTGACCCCTTCAAAACAGAAAACTCCCTTTAACTCCGTGCAACCAAATTAATTTCATTGAGTTTATTTTGGGTTGGGGATTTTTTAAATAAGTCTTCATCTCTTACACACTAATTATTAATTTTAAGAAGTTTATTCAAAAATTTATCCTATTCGATTTTTGAACCTTTTTCTGTAATCTTAAACCCGGAATTTTTTCTGTTTTTGATTTTTAGGGAAAAGCCAAGACATGAAATGCCTAATGGTTTGTTGCAACTCTTAAGATTAATTGGAGACCAACTTCGAAAGAAAATTTGCAGGAGATGAAGCTTTTTGAAGCAATCCATTTTCTTTTTAATGGCATTAACACTAGGATGTGGTTCTCACTTCCCCCCACACTCATTAGGCTGATTGGGAGGAATATTAAGGCACTCAGACACACACACTTTACATCACTTACATCACTTATATACATCAAGTGTAGCGTCAACTTTGGGTAGAAGATTCCATTTTTGAACGGGGAATAAGTGAATTCGACCCATGGGCTCAGCAGTAGAGAACCAATGGAACCTTAAACATAAAATATTCATTAAGTTGTGTAATAATAACTGCTAAATATGCTAAGTCGGGAAAAAATTATTATGCAGTTCAATGAGACCTAAAATAGCGTGTTACGAAATCTCAAAATAACGGCTGTACACACAACTGTATTACTGCTTTGACATGCATGGAATTAATCCCCTGCTCAAGAAAGATCTTAAATCATAATCTGTAAATAAAAGCCTTCGTCAACATCCAGCTGGATATTAAATTATCCATAATGTAGTTTATGTCCACGAGTGTTCAGTTCCCTGACTAACGGTATTTCTTATGAATAATAATCAATGAAAAACTCTGACATTCCTGCTATTTTTATCTTTCTAAAGCGACCCTCTGTCCACTACTCTAGATGTTGTGCAACTGCCTTATGTAAATTAGTTGCTCGTTGAGCAAGGTCTATTGTTGCACATTGTCCCTTTCCATTCTAATCTAACTACTTCTCTTTTGTGTACTCGGAGACAATGTAAAACTGAACATTGCTAGGACGTCACTAATCCTTCAGCATTTTTCTATTGTTCGAATAGTATGCCAACAAATCACAAACATGGCTTTGTCAAGTTTACTCGTAAAGTCGAGAAACTCTTAGTTACATGAGGAATGAAAATGACTTTTTAGCCCAGGTAATTTTGGGATTTTAGATAATTGAATGATATCCTGCTGTCAGTCTTGGAAAATTTTGTGTCCAAAATTATCTCAATTTATCTCAAAACATACCAAAATTATAGAAAGCAAAATTTGTAAATCAGATTTTGTTTATCGTCATAAATTTTTCGCCGATGCATTGAACAAGTTATCAGTATGATTCACCTGTGTGGGTAAAAGTTACAGGCATCGTCTTCATCGGAATCATTACCGTTCCTGAGCTGAAAATGCAAATATTGTTTAAATGAATAATTAGGATAAGACTCCACTTAATTCTTCTCTCTCTGAGCACCAGAAATTCTGTTTGTTTGTTTGTGGTTAATAATCATAATGAACTTTGACACTGAAGATCCTGAAAAAATTGAGCATCGTCCTAGTTTACAACCCCCTTTTAGGGTCTCACAAGATAACCCATCCTAGTTTGGCCTTTCGAAAAATTAAGTTCCTAGGGGCACTTATTTCGATTAATACGATAATCTGCAACTTTCTTTAGATTTTGGTCTCCAGATGCACATGATGTTTACAGTTATTACCAACATTCTCTGAGTTCCTTGTTAATATCTCACTAGAGTGCCACCACTCGACAATATCGCAGAGAGTGAGATCCAGAACTCTCCGCAAACAATCTCCTTTGAAATACATTTGATTCTGATTAGTAAGCTGTTGGTACTTGACGAAGGACCACAGAGTTATATAAGCTTATTGCCGTCTAGAAGTTTCAAATACTTGCAGAGTTGTCTGATAATTCGTGTTAATTAAAGCTCAAAAATTTATCTTCCTACAAATCCTATGTTGCGCATATAAATTATTTTGCGTGTGTTAAATTGTGTAAGTTAATAATTCACTTCGTGATAGAAAGTAGTGAAGTACATTGATACAATTTATTTATCTCTATTCCCCAATAACATCACAAGGGTACAATGTTTTTAACCTCTTCAAGTCCAGTCTCGACAATTTATGTTTCTGTCCCACATCGATGCCCTCAATATCTCCAGGCTACAATCCACAAAGGACCTTCATAACAGCAACTCCCAAATTTAAAAAATAATCAAATATTTTTACCACTTACATTGAGAGGGGATATCACCGTCACTCCATTCACCGGCTTTGTCGTCAAACGGTAATGCTGGATGCTCTCAAAATCGTACTCGTCAATTTCAAGCTGGTTTTCCTCAATTTCAAAATCGCCCACTGAAAAAATAAAAATTAATTGGCCTGTTTATCCATTCCATCAAAAAAGATTACCAATTTCGGGATCAATATTCTCCCAGTGAATCCTAATATATTTGTCTCTGTCAATTCGCGTGTGTTCGTGATAGAATCCTAATGTATGCATCATCTCGTGCATTGTAATCCCATAACGAGGATTACAACCTTCTCCTACTCCCACTACCTTCAAACCTACAACAATTAAGTGTCTTTCTCATGTTTATATTTCTTGACAATCCAAAATTACTTAACCTGTCTTCCCCCCATTCGTCCAATGTCGGAAAAACAACCTCCTTCTTTGTTAAACTTCTCTATGAAAACGCAGTCATCGCCTTCAAGTAATTTGGGTTCATGAGGAACAATTCTGAATTCGAAACATTTCATCGCCTGATAAAGAGTGAAAATGGCAGCCTCCGTCTCAATTCGCTCTACTTCATCTAAAAAATAAAACTAATTAAGTGTAATTAATTTAGAGCGTACAAATTACAAATATTGATTTCTGCTTACTCAATTTCTTATCTAAGACCAAGAGCATCGTGTAGTTCCACAATTTGATTTTGTCTGCTACAAATCCTCTTCTTTTGTTCCGTCGTAAAATGTCATTTTCCACACAATTTGAACGATTTCTCATGTCCTCTTCTTTTGCCCTCTTCACTATATCTTCGTATTCTTAAAAGAAAGCCTGTAATTAAAGATCTACAATTCAGTGAATTAAATTTCATTTACTAGTTCGGCTAAACCTTCTGGTTTCTGAACGATCTCTGCTCCAATTGACAATAAAAAGCTATCGGCAATAGTTTGTGGAAATTTGTGGTTTAATTTTAGTTCTGATTTAGTTTGGCAATCATTACAGTCCGTGTGAGTCAACGGCCTTTTTTGAGTAGCCACATTTACTTTTTTTAATAACCTTGGATTCCCGCAGTTAGCACTTGCAAACATGCAAAATATGAGTAATGTAACTCTCGTCATTGTTAGATTAAGTCAGATAGATGAATGACAGACTGGTCCACTTACAATTAGTTCGTTGTTTTTATATTTTAAACATTTGGGAATAAACCGAGTGAGTTGTCACACAAAAATATTCATTAAGCTTTTATTTATCACGTTTAAGGATTAATGAAACTTTATGTGGTTTTAAAATTACTACCATTACTACTTAACCTTTTGTTTTTTTATCTAAAAACTAAAAACAAACAATTTATGAGCAATAACTCAGGCTAACAGACTCTGATTCCTCGTTCCGATTTAAATCTTTTAGTCCAAGGCAAGTTGAATAAAACCAAGGCTTTGTAGTAAGCCCAGGTAATTTGAAACTATGTCTGTGATTGATTAATTGAGTTGTTGTTCACTCCACATAAAATTAACGATCAATTCTATTCAAAATAGAATTTCGAATAAGCGGAATCATTTTTTAAAGGAGCTTCATCACCCAAAACCCTGGAGTGGACTAATAACTCGTTTAAAGACTCGCTTAAATACAGAAACTAATTGTAGGAATAATTAGGATGTAAATCCTATTAAGATAAAACCATCTGTTAACCTACTCTGCTTATTAGTACGTTGTTAATTCCTACTGCTGAAGAGACAGCCTTTCGCTTTTATGATACACACGAACACGCTAAATAAAAAATACATTTTGCTGATAAAAGTCCTGTGCATTCTTCGTCTGCATTTTAACGGTAAATCATCTCCTGACAAACTGAAGAGAGACTAATGGCCCAGTTAAGGACTTAATGCTGAACTTCGTAACATACCGAATTAACTACGACTATACTGTTTAATCAACCGTCACTTAATTTATGACAGTTGAAGCAGTATAAATTATAAAGAAACGTGAAAAATGCCAAGAGGTAAGCTGCCTTCCTTGAAATTAATTATAAATTCGAAACAATTCATCACCTCACTTAATGTATTAATAACATATCGCAATGCATCTAGCATTCTGATTTTCATTTAAACAGGTACAAATTAAAAATCTTAGAAATTAATTTTAGATCCACGTCTTTCCTTTCTCCGTTTTGTATTTCCTTCCTGTCAACGCAACTTCTCCGAACTTTCTTCTGTTGTCGTGTGGCTCTTCATTCGAAGGATTTCTGATACCCTCCTCTTTTGCACTCCTCAAAATATCCACGAATCCTTAAGATTACACGGTGAATAATTAAAAATGATCATCTTATTCAATCAAATTTCATTTATTAATTTGTGCACACCTTCTGGGTCCTGAACGAGTCCGGTAGCTTCAATCGACTCTAAAGAATTGTCGTCAATAGTTCGTCGAATTCTGTTGTTCACTTTCCGTCTTTCGAATTGGCTCCCGCGTTCTTCGGAGTGAATTAATGACCTTTTTCGAACAACTGAACTCCCCAAATTAACGCAGGCAAGCACGCAAAATACAATTAATATGAATTTCTTCATTGTTAATTTACTTATTAAGTCAGATGGATAAATGACAGAGCGTCTTCGAAGCCTTCAATTCCAAAATGTGTGAATAAGTCGATTAAGTTTAATTTGAAATAATAGTCATCAACGTTTTATTCATAGCAGTTAAAACTTAATGTGACTTTGTTGTCTTACAAAAGAAGCCCATTGTTGACCTTTACGAGTTAACACTTTACGAGTTTCAATTCATGTGTTTCAGTTCAAGGCAATTAACTCAATAAACCCAAAGCTTTTAAATAATCAGACCAGATAATAATTTACGGTGTAATTTAAACTGCTGTCCAATCTTCTTTTGAATTTTGAATGTATTTCGTCACTCGAAAACCTGGAGAGGAAATAATAACCCATTTAAGGACTTATTGTTGCACCACGGAACTTGCCCTACTACATGCGATCAGTATCCTTAATCAACAATTAACACAGTGGAATCAGTAAACACTTAATGAAAGTGAGAATTGGCGCGAGGGAGAAAGTTGAAAGTTGGAAAGTAAATAAAAGCAAAACAAACCAGTGTGCTTGCGTTTGAAAGTGGAGGAAGATTTCGCGCCCTTTTTCGTCTCACCTTTCCCCCTCTCCTCTTCCTCTTCCAACTCTGCTGCGTACGACGTGACTTTCCCATTGAAACACCCAATTAATTACACATAAACAGTTAATTAATTACCAAGTGATAATGCCAATCAAATAATCCCGCACTCCTCCACCGAGGACAATAAATGAATGATTAATTGACACACAGAGCACAGGTGATTCTGATTAAAGACAGCAAATTATAATTTGATTTTATTCATAAGGTCAATGGCACTTAAGCTCGGCAGCACGAGACCCGCGCAACCTACAAAAACGACGTACAAATTGTACAAAAGAATAGAGCAGAGTGCGATGGGAGTAGTAGCGTACGAGGATAGGGATTGACATAAACATGTAGAGGATAGGGAGATGAGTTTAGTACTCCTCTCCGCCTTCGCCTTCTCCTTCGACGGAGTCCATGCCGACCTCCTCGTAGTCCTTCTCCAGAGCTGCCAGATCCTCCCGGGCCTCCGAGAACTCTCCCTCCTCCATTCCCTCTCCGACGTACCAGTGGACGAAGGCCCTCTTCGCGTACCTACACACACACACACCTCCATTAGTACTGAAGGGATAGGGAGACTCTGATTAATATGGGATGGATGAGTACTCACATCAAGTCGAACTTGTGGTTGAGACGAGCCCAGGCCTCGGCGATGGCGGTGGTGTTGCTCAACATGCACACAGCGCGTTGGACCTTCGCGAGGTCTCCGCCTGGAACGACGGTGGGTGGCTGGTAGTTGATTCCCACCTTGAATCCCGTGGGACACCAGTCCACAAACTGAATCGACCTGCACACACAAAAACCAAAGTATTTAGAGGTCATTCAAAGGTCACCAGGATTTTTTAGAGGTCACTAGAAGTTCCTAAAGGTCATGATGAGTTTCTAGAGGTCACCAGAAGTTTCAAAAAAGTCTCTAAACCCATCTAAAGGGTAGTGGAAGCTTGGAGAGAGATGATAGTAGGTTACTAAAACCTTCTAGAACATTCCAGAACAATTAGAAATTGACTCACCGCTTAGTCTTGATGACGGCAATAGCAGCGTTGACGTCCTTGGGGACGACGTCTCCTCTGTACAACATACAGCAGGCCATGTACTTCCCATGCCGAGGGTCGCACTTCACCATCTGATTAGCAGGTTCGAAACACGCGTTCGTGATCTCCCCCACCGACAGCTGCTCGTGATACGCCTTCTCCGCCGAAATAACAGGGGCGTACGTCACCAGAGGAAAGTGGATCCTCGGGTACGGCACCAAGTTCGTCTGGAACTCCGTGAGGTCGACATTCAGAGCTCCGTCGAATCTCAGCGACGCAGTGATTGACGACACGATCTGTCCAATCAGTCGATTCAAATTGGTGTAGCTTGGTCGGTCGATATCCAGATTTCGTCGACAGATGTCATAAATGGCTTCATTGTCGACCATGAATGCGCAGTCAGAGTGCTCGAGAGTCGTGTGGGTGGTCAGAATCGAATTGTACGGCTCCACAACAGCAGTCGACACTTGAGGGGCGGGGTAAATGGCGAATTCCAATTTCGACTTCTTTCCGTAGTCGACGGAGAGGCGTTCCATGAGGAGACTTGTGAATCCCGAACCCGTTCCTCCTCCGAAAGAGTGGAAAATGAGGAATCCCTGGAGTCCCGTGCAGTTGTCCGCCAACTTTCGAATTCTGTCGAGCACCACGTCGACAATCTCCTTGCCGATTGTGTAGTGTCCTCGTGCGTAATTGTTCGCCGCGTCTTCCTTCCCAGTGATCAACTGTTCGGGGTGGAACAACTGACGGTACGTTCCTGTTCGCACCTCATCTGCAGTCACAAACACAAACCCAATTAATTAATTAACTACCTTCTGATTAATGAGGGAATTAATAGTTAGTGTCGAAATTCGACATACCGACGACAGTGGGCTCCAGGTCGACAAACACAGCCCGTGGGACATGTTTGCCAGCGCCAGTCTCAGCGAAGAAGGTTGAGAATGAGTCATCAGTCATGCCGACGGTTTTGTCCGTTGGCATTTCTCCGTTGGGTTGGATTCCGTGTTCCAGGCAGTACAACTCCCAACACGCATTTCCAATCTGCACTCCGGCCTGCCCCACGTGGATTGAGATGCACTCACGCTGCAAAAGACCACACCCTGTTACACGCTTTTCGGTCACACCACCGGAGGAAAGGTCAGAGGTCAACATAGGCTAATACTTACCATGATGAAGATTGATGAAGATGATGGAGATTAAGTAGAAGATGAAGTAGAAGATGTTGAGTGAACGGGAGGAGGTCTGAGCAACGGAGACTTCTTTCCTGTTCGGCGGATGGGAGAGAATTGGGAGAGAGGAGAAGGAACGGACTCTCCTCAGGAGGAAGCTTAGCGTGGTGGCATAGGGAGGGAGAGTCCACTCGCAGGGGCGGCCCCACCACCACCCGCCTCCTTCCATTCTATTCTGCCTGCCTTGTGTGGTTGACCGGTGAGTGAGTGAGGGTGACGGTTGGTGTGTGTGTGGTGGTGGTGGCGGTTTTGTGCTTTTGCTTTGTGGCAGTCCTCCTCCCTTTCTTCTTCCCACAGGGGCATCACGAGATTCCCTCCAATCTCACCTTCCCACTTAATCACTCACTCACCTCACCTCATTAATCATTAATCTCCTGGAATGTGTGTGTGTGATAATGCTAACTTCGGTACATGGATTCATTAATTGTGAACTTATGAATGATACATCTGATTTAGTAACTGATCTCTCATGTACACGGATGTAGACTGATTGATTTGCTAATTACTAATTACTCAATTAATGAGTTGTTCAGTTGGGTGTGGCTTTGCAATTCCATGAGCATGTTGTATTCTTGTATTATTTTATTGGTGGTGGTGTGAAGTAGCCGTGGGTTTAGTTGTATTTTGTATGTTCCACATTCCACGTCGTGTTATTTGCACAGAAGGAGGCCAAGTAAAAAGATGATAAGCCGGGGGGACGTGGACGCCGATAAGCGAGTGAGGATGATGTGATGGTTACATTGTAAATAGCCTGTGTGGGATTTCCATGCATGAGGAGTTGTGCAATCATTAATGATTCACTGACTGAAGCCACAGGTGAATTATTGTGAGTTTAGTAGACAGTTTCGTAAGCTAGGGACTTCAAATCCGAAATCCTTTTTGACTTGTAGACGTTAATTTTATTCACTTGTGCGAAATTTTTAACTTTAATCTTCGCTGTTTGAGCTTTTGCTCCCAGGCTTCATATTAAAATATTCATTTTGATTGGTGCATCACTAAGTAAGCGAGTTTG
>JAQGBV010001411.1:0-15776 GCA_034698685.1 Isotomurus pseudopalustris
TCTCACCAAATTGAATTGATTACTGTGGGGTCTACAGAACGCTTAGTGTAGCCTCTCTACACTAACTTGATTTACTTCTTAATGAATGGTGGCGAGAATTCCTGTGTATAATAAGAAGTTTAAAATATTTAATGACTAAGAACTTGGCAAGACTTCGAAGGACGGGAGAAGAGCTTGAGTGTTGAATCCGGAGTGGTTATATATTGTGGACTTTTCCTCCTCTCTCTCATTAGGCAGTGTCAAGATGCACGTCAACGAAAAAGAGTTGCTGAGACGGTGAAAGATTTACTCTTCAGTGTAATGAAGGGATTACAGAATGAAGTGATGAGAAAGTTGATTACGAATTCTTTTGTAATCTGTCAATTCACCACAATTATTCGGAACGGAAACTTAATCCCTTTTTCTATCTTGCTTTTGCACTTCGTGCACATTCATTCATTATTATTATTTTATTTGAACTCTCGGAAAGCAGTAGGTAGTTATTATTATATTTTTAGTTATTCCTTTGTTACCTATAAAGGTATCACGTTAGATGCAGTGTTGAAACTCACTGGAGCTTTCGACACGCGGTATCCAATTATTAAAATACTGTCAGATCATCATTAATAATTCGTTCGCAAGGATTTATTTCGAAATTTGTGAATGGTTGTGTTGAGATATTATTAAATTGGATCAGTTTTCATCTAAGAATCAAGTCACTCTGCAAAATGTCGTGGTCTCGTGGTACTGTAATTTTTCATAAAGATTCTTTCCTTTTGCTACATGCTTTTGGTACAACGGCTGTAGGGTGTAAGATTGAATTGTAATTTTTGTCATAACGCCGTGTGCCTTTAGATTCTCATGAATTTTCATGTCTATCCTATGGGGTCATTAGGAAATACGGTTGAAGTTTCGTTTCACTGGAATGGATTCTTTGGTAGTTGGTAGCTGTCCATACCTCGAATCTCTCCTGTGTCCTGTTGGAGCTGAGCAACTACTTGTACGAGTTTGTTGGTACAAATTTCCATACTACACAATAATATTTTATGCTGACTGAGTGGATTTCCGTGTAGTCTTGTACTCTTGATGATATTATTGCTGACCGTGAGGAGAGAATATCCACAAGTGAAAGCACACTTCCAGAATTACTAAAATCCCCTTATCTGCACTAAACAAAGTTTACATGTATCTTTTAGTACGAGATATTGCAGGTTTCGAGAGCACTTGCTTGGCAAGGGTGAGGCCAAAGCATTTAGGGTCGACAGGAATACAAATGTGGTAGTGGCTAGAGAATTATGTAAAGGAGAAAGCAACAGCATTCCCAAACTAGTTGTTGTTTGTGTTGTTCTATCCATTTTACATAAGCCTAAGCCTTATACATTCTCTCCGACTACAGTTGTGGTGGTGCTCCTTGAAAGCAAATAAGTTTACGCGATTTCCGCTTTGAAGATGGAACCAAGTTAGCCAACTAGTTCGGAACATTTGAGAAGGAATAGAAACAGCTACGTGTCTTGTATGTATTCTATTCTCAATTCTCAACCTGGTCTAGCAGTCTAACTCTAACCGAAGATATCAAAGTTATAGTGGGTGAAAATGTCAAAATCCGTCTATTGTACCTTCTTCCCGATTCATTGTACAATGAAGAGGAAAATGTCGTTGAGAAATCTCATTACATCTTCCGAAGATAATTTGGTGTTGCGTCTCTTTCTGCTTATGTGGCAATTGTTGGAGGATATACCTCAGCTGGGAGTTTAAAACGGTTGTAATAAAAAGATTTTGTGAAATAATGAGAGTGGAAGAGGAGGAGAATATTTTCATACTTAATGGGTGTGGTGTAGTAGAAGAAGATGAATAAGAACTTGGAAAGAATTTCAAAAAGAGATGGAAAGCGAGTGTTCTCTTGTTCCAAGGTTAAGCTACGGGAAGATAGAGGTGGATTTGCATTTTTGCATTGTATATTTATGACACGATGATGCCACTAGTCAAGAAGGGAGATTTGCATTTCGCATTCATCCACCCAGACGTTTATGATTACACTCACTCTCGTGTTTTTATTCTGCAGAAAGGTTTTTTCGCTTCCAGTTAAGAAAGGTTTTCTGGTTGTTTGACTCCTTTGGAATCTCCGTAGCTTAATTTTATTTTTATTCAGTTATTCTTCCATCCTTTCATCCTATTTTTGCTGAAACTTGATCCTAAATCTTGTAGAATAAAAGGTTTTTATGCTTTTCATGCAGATGAATTCATGTATAATAACGTGAGGCAGATGAATGTCGTGTATGTAAATAGACTCTCTCTCTGAGCTTACAATCCACGCTCCATTCAACAACCTTCGAGTCACACAATTGTTATGTAACCGAGTACTTCCACTTCCACCACTTGAACTTTGCAACGATCTAAAGACCCTGTGTACACTCTCTCGTCTCCCCGTTGTGGAGTGTAGATGAAAAGCTTAAGTTTTAATGAGACCTCTGTCCTCGTTTCACATATTTCGGTCATCTAAGTCCTTGTTTTTTTTCAATTACAGGTTCAATTTCGTGTATCTTTGAAGACTGTGAGGCACAAAACTATCCCGTCATTGGAAGAAGCTACACAGCCATAAAAACCGTGACTCGGATTTACTGATCCTACTAAGACGTTTTTGCAGTTACAGTTTAATTTGAAGAATAAAGAAGTCTCATAATATGTAATATTTAATACTATATAATGCTTTCTGCACTATAATTTAGATTTGATTCAAAACTGATTATGTTATCAGTTTCATAATAATATGTGTAAGCAAGAGTCTACAAAACTGTCAACTATTTCAAAGTACAAGATTTCATTTTTGTAAACGTAAGATGTTAAGCTCGTTGTCAGTGCTAAACTGTTATTTACTTCATACATCTTTAATTCCTTAATTTCTGACACATGAATATTGCAAGGACTTGAATAATTGACGATTTGTGGTGTCTAAAATATATATTACATTAGTTTCAAGCGGGATAAAAACTACTTGTTTACTTAATTGAGAAATGTACTGAGCAATGTTCATCTCTTATGGTGTGGTGGCTTATTGTTAGCACGACTGTATAACTATTTATTCTGACTGAGACGTTACTATTAAAGAGTTGTTTTTGTAAAAGTGACTATTGGTTTCTTGTGAGTTGAGTGACACTGACAGAAGGAGAGGAATCTTATCTAACGTAACAACGTGACCTTTTATTCCCCGAGAACTTTCCCTTCCATCTTTCCTCAACTATTCGTCATCATAATTCGTGAATGGGAAATTTTCCTATTTCGTTTTTAATTTAAATGTAAGCATTGTGTGAAAGATGAATAAGGGACAAGCGTAACTTGTTCATCTTGCATTTGCAGAATGACAATGTGGGACAAAGGAAAGTTCTTTTTGAGCAGAGACAGAAACTCAGACTGATGATACGAGTAGACAAAAGGAGAAAGAATAAGTGAGTGAAAGAAGTCAAGATTTCTTTTTGTTTTGTTCCCAGTTTCATTCAACAGTGTGTTGCGACGACTATTGTCTGTCGACTGTGGGATGCACAGGTTCCTTCCTTTTTGGTTTGAGACTTGGACAAAGATCACATTATGTGAAGAGGCAGCAGACAGGACGAGTCGAGTGGAGCCTCATCCCATTCCTCCTCTTTTTACAACTCTTTTATTTCCTTCGTTTCCTCTTCTCTGTCTGTTATTGTTATGATTATTACAGCGGAGAGGAGAATTATAATGGAAGCAACAGAAACTTCTTTTACATTCCTTTTTAAAATTTAAATAAAAACGATCTTGTTTTGTTTTCTTACGCAGAATGACAGAATGTAAAATATGACGATCCTGTTATCTTTCTTTTTGAATTAATTGAAGGTTATTAAAACCAAGGGCTCTTTTGTGCGAATGACGCTTCAAAACTTGAACGACACAACTGTAGGCAACATTCTGCAATAGGCCAGACGCTTCTAATACTATAATAGCCTTCCCATCTCGTACCTACTGCTATACTTACTTCTGTACTTCTACACTCATTATTTTTTCACTCTAAAGACGCACCAATTCATAGGAATAGCGAGTAGTGAGTAAAAGTCACATATTTCCACTTGGTCTGGCAGCATTTCTTGCATGAATGATGATGAGAACAATGGAGAGATCTCTGAAATGACATGGACAAGAACAATAGTCCCATAGCCTTCCTCATAATTCCGGTGCTTTTGTTATGGACATACCCATAAACACAAGACTTGCTTATTTTTAAAGAATGAATGAGGTCGTCTGGAAGAATGATCTTTCCCGTTGTTCATCGCCCTTTCAATTCCAGGATTATCTTGTACACGCTCACAGAAATGAGAGGCGATAGGCACTATGTTATTCTTCGAGGGAGAAAGCGAGTAACAGGTTAGGCAACTAGAGTTTAGTGGAGGAGAGAGACTCATCTCACAAGATACACTTTCTCATCGCTCATGATGACAACCTGCCAATTACTTTCAGGGGAGAATGACAATGCCTTTAAGTTGTCAATTCCTTCCCACTTTCGTACTTTCGTAGTACCCAAGTTAGTTAGCAGTTAGGACAAGTATCGAGATGCGAAGTGGATAAATGTGGATTGAGGAGATTAATGGGTACACCATTTTCAGCAGTTCTATCCATACGAAGCCCGACTAACGCACCTGGAACGGAAGCACACGGGAATGCAGAATGCGGAGAAAGCATTTCACTATTTCCAGTAGCGAGTTGACTGTCAGTAGCATCCACATCCACTCATTCACAGTTTGTATGTGTGTGTGTGTGTGTGCTCATGTGTGTATTTACTAAGTTAGTAATGTTTTTGCGGTGGGGTGTTGAAAGATTTACAGCGAAATGAGAGGAGAGTGAAAGCGAGGAGCAAAATTAATTAGATCGTCTCTACCTCAGGTCGCGTTCACGAGAAATGTTCCGGAAAGAACGACACATCCATTCCACTTTCCAATCCAACTATTCCAGGCCATACGTGAAATGCACCTTGCTTTCCTCTCTCTCTCACTCTCTCCCTATACACACTTTGTTCCTGTGGTTCGTAGTGAACAAACACAAGAAAACTCCTCCAGTGTTACTGTTTTATGCATTCTTAAGTATTTCCACTCAGGGTTCGAGAAACAATAGGAACAACATATGAATACTTTTAGGTACACATACGTATGTATTGTTCTTTGTCGCAATTCCGCAGAATAGCTGCATCTTCTGCTTGCACTGTTGAATGTTGCGTCCTTCATTCACTGCATAGGAGCTCCGAAAATCAGTAGAAATCTTTCTGCACACACGTGGAAACTTTGGAGACCTGTGCGGACATAGGTGATCGATCGTGACCGAAGGTAAAAAGCCTGACCAAGTGGAAAAGGAGATCTCATAATGTGAAGCGTTTGATCCAAATCCGATTACGATGGGAGAAACAAAATTCCTTGCACTTTGAAAAACATGTTGTGTGCCTTTGTGACCCTAGCCAAACTTTTTCCAAAGTGGATGCCAACAATTCTTACCCCACAGCAATCTACTCCGTCTGCACATACTACAAACATGTATACGTACACTTATATATGTATTGATCGATCGATATCTCGATTAAAATATAAAAGCACTTCGTTCATATTTGTTTCTGGGTGAGGATATTGAGTCTTCTCAGCACTTGTGAAGGGATCCAATTCAATCCATATGGATAAAAACGGAAACGATGCCGATTCTAGCCCCTCCATTCTGCTTACTGCACGATGTGTACAATATAAATGTGTATATATGTACACATAGACCAACAATACGGGTACTTGGTAGTTGGTTCTTCATACTCATACCATGTCGAGGAAACATCCAAAAAAGACAATAGTTGGGCACTTCCGCAACTCCACAGTCCCTGATGAAGTTCCCATCGCATCATTTTTTCCTGACGATGCATTTCTCTCTCTCTGCATCATTTTACTGTTTCCGTTCCAAAGTGTTTCTACTAAGAATTGGAAGTACAACTGATTTCGCCAGAACAAAAGCCTGTAAAGTGAAGTATTTCCAGAACATGCACATCGTACAGCGCACACACATCATTTGTAGTTTATACGCAGACCTTTTATTTATACTTGGATTCTGAGATGACTAATCCTTACGAGAAAGCTTACGAAAATTATCTCAAATAGAAAGCGTTTCAATCTGAATGACTTTTAATTTCTGGAGTTTCATCCTCCATCATTCATTAGATTTGAGTAACAAGTAGTACAAGTAATTGAAAGCGATAGAACTGAAAAATCTCGTAGATCACAATTAACTGTCAGAGTAAGAAGAAGTGAGGAGGAAAGTGAGTGTACAAGTCCGAGGTTGTCATCATCTCTATCATAATCGAACAAATGGGTGTATGACGAGAGTGACTTTGGATTGAGGGAAGGGGAAAGTACACATATAGTAAAGTAGAGGATCAGAGAGTGAAATTCAGAGTGAACGGATGCAATACATTCAATAGAAATAGAGTACAGCGAGAGAGAGAGCGAGACGAAGGAAGGAAAAAAGCAACGAGGGGCAATGTGACGGCCCATTAGTAGTATACAGTGTAAATACCGTTTGTAACAAAACGCCGAGACTCATCCGAAACTGAGAGAGAGAGTGAAGTCAAGTGGATTGAATTGAATGGGGTGTGTGCATTCCATTTTGATACGGAGGCTGAACTCATCGGACCGGAAAGAGATGATTATGCGGGATAAATCGGGAGATTCTGACTCTCCTTGTGTCATAAATACGAGATTAACCTGTCAAATGGTTAATTTATTGCTACCCAACCCGACCGCAGGACACCTACGGCTAGCTTTCTCTCTCATGTCATAAAACACCCAAAAGTCATTCGATTATCCGTACGAATCTTCCATCCAGCTCTCCACCAACTTCCAAAATGAAAGACTCTCGGCTTCTGGAACGGGAACTTGATCAATTCCATTCAAACCCAAGGACAAATGGGTGCAATATTTCTAAATTCTATTGTCCCCATCTAAGAAAGGCTTGAAGGACAAAAGATGAGATGTCTGATCAAGATAAACCACTCTGCTTCCTTCAGGCCTTCCATCCACTCAAGTTCCCATATTATATGTGTTATGAATGTGAGTGTGTGCATTCCATGCCAAAGAACTTCGATTCACAAAAAATTGCCTCTAGATTCGTTACATGCAAGAAACCAATTCTCCAAAAATTCCTCGGTTATTCTTTCTCGGATATCCGGAATATGTTCAGACCACAAAAATAATTAAGATATTGCAATTAAGGAATACCACCATATCATTCCCCAAGATTTATTGAGACGTTGATGGAGATCTAAAACACAAACTCACCCTGGGCTACTTTCCACTTTCCACCTACACCCAAACTAACGCATAAACACTCCGCACTCCACTGCTCGTCATCTCCAACTTGAGTTACAAATCGTGAAAGACTGATCGGCAGAAACTCTTTAAGCTCAGGAAGTTCCAGTCATACTCTTTGTGATTTATACATCTCTTCTGATCAACTACCTTCATGGCTTTAGCCTTCTTATGGTTTCCTAAAAATCTCCTCGTCAATTGTAGGAATAATCCTACAATTGATAAAAGTTGATTCGGGTGGAGTTTCAGTGTTACTTTTGTACTTGTAGCATTAACGTGTTTGTCCATAAACTCCCCACGGAGAAGGACAACTCGGTGAAATAATGGGACCTAGCGTATATCGTCCGATTTAATCAAACAAAAATACCAAAGGTGATGGAAAGGAAAGCAAGGAGTAAAGAGTAAGGAGTCGAGCTGAGAAATCCATTTCCACATGAGACTCCCTTACGTGTGATATGATGAAAATCGAAGCACGTTGACTTTGGATAGAAGGAGGAGTGATCACATTTCACTTAATGAATACATCTGAATGCGAGACGGAAGTAGACTGGAAGAGTTGTGAATTCTCACTTTTCTATTTCTTGTTGCTCTCCACGAAGAAGCAACGAACTGAGGGAAAGACGCCTTGCTGTGATTTTACTTTCCTTCGCCCAGCTTTCTTTTGACTCCTCATTTCATTATCCTGATGAGTTGTGCATTAGTCCGCAGTGAATGAATGAATGGATGCCCAGACAGAGTGCAACTTGCTAAATTGAAAAGGCTTCCTTCCTGCATACACACACACACCATCAAACACATTCAAATGTTCTGTGCTGGCTTAATGGTAATTCCATTTTTACACTTGATCCCTCGCTACTATAGCTTAAAGGTGAGTAGGTACCCAGGGATGCTTGTGTGTACACACCCAAACCCCCACATTTTTACTTTCATAATCTGAAGATGTTTTGACTGAACAAAAGTAATTTTTAACTTGCGGTTGTGTTTGTGCATAACTGCATGTCTGCATAACAAACAATAATGCAAATGCAAGGAGAGATCGACTATGATAAGATTATCTTACTACCTGGAAGTTCATCAATACTCTTGACTACTGATTTTGACTTCTGTGTTGCTTCACATTAGACAATGTCGACTCAGGTGTCTTCATAAAGGATATTCAAGGTTATTCTGATTTTCAGAAACTTACTTTTTTACGTAGAACCCCCAATAGTCCCCTCTCCCTTCATTCCAATTTACCATATTCACCCTTTGCAATTTACAGTACATAGTGAAAGCACGGTAGGCACGAACTAAGTTCACGTTAATCTCTTTAAAGATCAATGATTTATTACCTTCACTTTTCCTTCAACAATGATGCGTTGGCATAAATATTTATCACGAGAAAGCATATCTCTTTAAAAGAAACTAAAAAAGAGTATCCCTACGTACACACGATAATCAAACTTTTCTCTCCTCCGACGACGCAATTGGGAAAAAAGTGTAATTTTTCTCTGTCGAGACTGTTTTGTTCGTCGCTTCAATGACTTGTTGAATTCTCCGTTTGTCAATCCATCATAGTGTCTCTTTTTGTTCAACAAAAAGCACCATCTTCTCATCTCACATTTTTGTGGACATAAAACCTCCGTCGTCTCGGGTGAAGAAAGCACCAAGTCTTTTTTTATCTTCTTGAAATACTTTATTCGTAGACAACACACTGCCTTGTATGTATACGTTACTACAACAGACACACAGACACCGACTTGGTGAGACGCGTTCCTCCCTTCCGTCATCTCACGACGACTACTCTCTCTCTGCTTCCATATCATTTTTGCATCCTATTGTTCCAACAGAAAAACGTCTTTTTATTCATTCCTCTTTTTCCTATCTTTCCACTCCACCAACTCATTCTTCCTCCCTGTGAAAGTCTCGCAGTCACATCAAAAATAACATGGGTCGTCCTCCTCCCCTTTCCAAGCTTCGTCTGTACGTCTGCATGCACTCTTTCCGCCAAACCGAAGCTAAAACCCAACCGGAACTTGGAGAACGCAACGTAGTAGAGACTCAGGAAATCCTTGGACGGAGAAAGCCCAACAGATCGTTCTCGGCAGTTCCATTTAATGTCCCCCTTAATGGATCACGTTAACATATTTCTATTTTTGTGACTTATCTGTTGCTCTGCGTAGTGACAATGTCTCCCGTGTATGTACATTCACTCTGTGTCTTTTGCAGGAGTGGAAAGTGACCACAGAGAAATGGTAATGGTCTCTACTCCCCGATGAGACAGAGACTTTTTTGGACGACGATGAGACTAACAAGAAGAGATAGACGAGAGACGACGAGCGACCTGGGTGCTCCACAGTTGGCTGAGTGGCCAAGTAGTTGTCCAGAGTCCAGCGTAGAGAGGTAATTGGAGGAACAGTCTCCTCATTCCTTCCAAACGGTGCTAGCCTCCCCAGAGTGTCATAGGATTAATCGAAATCACCATTGTACACATTATTATTATCGTTCCCCACGGACTGGACACTTGATAGGCCAATATCATCCACAATAAATGGGCTCACCTCTTTTTGGCAAAGCCCCATTTACTCTCCGTTCTACCTGACTCTCTCTGTCTCTCTCTCTCTCTCTCCTTCCTTTCTCCCCGTGACTTTGGTCAACGTAGACAGTAATGTGTCACGCCAACTTATTTCGATAATCCATTCCATGGCTCATGGCTCTCTTCCCAATTTCACAGATAATAGCCAGCAGGACCACCACATGCCTTTCTGTATTTATACTGTCTCCAGAATTCTCTACTATCTCTCTCTGAGGCAACGTGAGACTCACGCAATCAAATTTCAACTCTCTCTCTCTCTCCAATATGATGCGGGTTATTAACTACAAAATATTATGACTGACTGATGGTCCCACTTTAATGTGAATCTGCACACAGAAATCCGCCTGAAATCAAAACAATGCACGTGTAATAACTGTCATATCCATTCCACCGTACATTTCACTTTCACGCTTCTCTCTT
Source organism: Isotomurus pseudopalustris (assembly GCA_034698685.1). Lineage (NCBI taxonomy): Eukaryota > Metazoa > Arthropoda > Collembola > Entomobryomorpha > Isotomidae > Isotomurus > Isotomurus pseudopalustris. The sequence goes on from JAQGBV010001411.1 coordinate 10,321, forward strand.
GCATTGTTTTCTCCCGAGTTCAAACACGGCTCGTATCGGATGCATCACTTCCTACAAATTAAAGTCTCTTTCTCGCTCTCCCCGCTTTCGCGGATGCCTTATATTATTATTATTGTTATTTGACTCTCTCCTCCACCTCATCTCCATTGTTGTATTTAACAAAGCCCAACCCATAATGTTGATGTTTCTTGGAACAAAAGGCCACACGAAATGGATATTTGGTCTTTTATTGAAATGCACGAAGCCAGTGACGAACTGTTCTCATTTGTAATTGAATCTTTCTTCCTCAACGATCCCTTCCAACCGTTGTACTTATTTTAATTTGACTTTTTATTCGTAAACAAGTTAATTTGAAGGAAGAAGACTACAGAGCTTGTGACTTCTATCAACTACCGGTCAATTCTGCTTTCACCTTCAGTTAATAATGTAAGTAAGTATAAGTCAGATTCTGTCTTGCCTAGCCTTCACTCTGGAGCAAATCTGCGATTCATCTTTCTCCATTCTCTCCCGGCGGATCGTCAGAGAGAGAGAGAGAGAGTTGCAAGGAGGAAATGAAGGAAGAGAAATCATGTCTGCCTTGGACACTTTCGATTGGTCGGGACAGTAAGAAGATACCCTTGATTTATACGCCTGGAAGAAAGTGACGTTGGGTTAGCATTAAACTCACTGTGGCGTGGACACTGGCCTACTCTCCGCACAAAGGAGTCCTTGAAACGGATTTAAAGTGGAGGAAGGTCCTTCGAACCCCAAGTATTACTCATCCTCCTGTCTCCACCATTCTCCAGCAGCTCCCATCCTTCCTTCATATCAAACTCCAGAAGCCAGAAAATAGAACTTTGCCTTCTCCAGTTCCAGCAGGGAACATCTCACGCAACATCGACACCTGAATAAAGTCATATACCTTCGTCAGTTGGCAGGAATTACACAATTCCCTTCGTAACAGGACGCGGAGGTGAAAGAAAGCGAGGGGAATTCGCTAGGAATTAGGAATGAAGTTGAAGATGGAAGGATGACTGGATTATTTGCACGGGGTATGAATGAATGGACGGACAATGTAGCAGCATTCTTGTGTGTGAAATAATAGTGGGAGAGCAATAAATAAATGCCAAGCGGAAGGAGACAAGGAGAGGCTTCGGAGGAAGGCGGAATTAGTACGTAGAAAGCTACAACAGCGATCATTTGTAAATCCAACAAGCGAGCTGAGCAATTGAGCTTCTGAGCTGTTTACCTCGAGTGATTTATTTGTTGCGAACAGGAGCGAGCAGTGATGCTTTAGCTTTACCTCTCGCCTGTCTGCCCACACCGCCACACCACACCACGCGACAAGACTTACTCTGCATAATGGACACGTATGATCTAATCGGACCAGAACGAGTTCATAACAATAAAGCGACTGAAGATTAATTAATTGTACCTGAGGGATTTGCCCGTTCAACTCCACGCTACATTTCTCATCCTGCCACTTAAGTCACTCTGATCGCTCCTCTCGCTTTCTCTCTCTCTCTCTCTCCTCTCCCAGAGTGACAACGAGGCAAAGAGATTATTGGAATCTTTTTATTACAACGTCATAATCATAAAGCGTTCAGTGAGTTTCCCATAATAAGAAGGCGTTAAAGGGATTTGACAAGGGATATTTTATGGCTTGGAAATAACCCGACACAAATTACTCTCCCATTGGCTATTCTCTTACCGTCCCTTCCTTTCACCCGGACCCTCTGAGTTATTACATCCTTTCTTCTTCTCTTGTCCTTACCGTATATATTCCATTCCATTCCAATCTGTGTGTATATGTATACGTGTGTGTGAGTCCCGACGATTCACGACTTGACACACACAGTCACACACCACCAAAAACCAAACCCAGTTATATTATAGCTTCCACCCGAGTTCGTAATTCAATTAGGCCCACTTCAATTCAAAAGCTCAATGGAACAGAATAATCAAACCATTAGCAGTTTACGAAAAATCACGTGTAGATAGAGGTAGGAGTATCAACTAATGGGTTTCTTTATGGGAGTCACTTGATTACGCTTTATATGTTGATTACTCCATTTCCCGTGTGTATATGTGTGCAGTTGGATGGTAGAGATGCAGAATAATTGACTCAACTTGAGAGATCTGTATTCATCATATAATGTTACAGCAGAGCTGTAGAGAAACGATGAGAGATACGATCGGATCTATAAGGAAGCCTGGGGAAGTGAATTGACCAAATCAAAAATGGCGAAAGTGGGTAACAGGTCCTTGGAGATTGTCTCATTTAAATAAATTATCTCCTTTGATTCAACAATTTAGTCGTTTTTATAAGAATCTCGGAGGCAGCAATAAGTCTGAATTTAGGACCGAGTAGAATTTGCATGATTTGATGATTGTGTTCCGGAGTTGATCATAAAATCTCCCGTTTCCCTTTCCTCGATCCCTTCCATTCCTTCCTTCTCATCCCATTCCACCATACAGTCTTTCTCCAATCAATAGAGGAAAAGCTAGAAGAGGAAATGGCCGAGATGACTGCCAAAGATATGGTCATTGTCTTTTCACGTCCAAAAGTGAAATTCAATGTTTCTACTATCGCCTAACAAGCCAGAAATCCACTTGCAAAAGTTTCCCTTTCATCCTTTCACCACCACCACCACCACTACCATTACCACCACCTTCCTACTATCCTAATCCTTCCAACTTTTACTTGTGGAATCCTTAGGACGCGCGGAGACAAAGTAGGTGGCTCAGTAGAATAGTATGTAGAGATTTTAGAAATCAAATGTAAGACTATCGCATTTCATCATCACTTTATCATCCATTGAAAGAAGAATACCTTTGGAGGTTTTGGCAGACGTGTGAGGTCCAATCCTAAAGGTACTTCACTTGATAAGAACCGATTCTTCGCCCGTTTGGCTATCAACTTGGCTCTCATCTCGTCCCTTGTCACAGTAAAGATACCTCCTAACGACCCTCAGAATGGGGAGGTGGGACTTTCCCCTCACACCCAAGTACCACCTTTCCTTTCTCAGCCCCACCATAAATTCCCAACCCGTCCCCACTCCTGTCATCAAACCTCCTACTACAGCCAAAACCTTACAATCATTGCGATAATGAACTTTCGCTTCAGGGAACATAGCCTCACCACATCTTCTTTTTGCTCTCTTCACATATACCTTATTACTTTTCAACGGATCTTCACACACACATTTAAACACTCCCAAGCGATCTCTTCACACACATAAAATAATTAAGTAATATGTAATAATAACCTATCTTGGAAAGGATTACAGTACATGGAGTGCCAAAGCAGATCACTGAAGTAATTCCCCGTGCGTCACGAATGCAGCCCATTGGTTCATTTAATAAAATTTGCGTGGTATTTACCGAGTGATAAGGCGAATTATCATCTGACTGTATAATGTCCCTTGTTGGCTTATCCAGAGAATTAAGCTATAAAAAATGATTATGCCCATGAGGTGGAAGGTCCACAAACAACACAGAATCTATTTTAGTCAGTAAATTGGTTCCAAGTGTTCTACACTCGAAATATTAATTTCTATTTAAAATACACACATAAAATATGCACAAAATGATCAAGTTGATCAGCTACCTTGCTATTTTATTAGTTCGCTTTTCACTTCTTGTGTTGAGTGAAGATTTGAAGGAATCAAAAGTGTCGAGCAATTTGATAAACTTACTAGGTCAAGGTGACAAAAGTGACTTTGATGTATTAGTGACATTCAACGAATCAACAGAATCAGTTTTAAATCGGATTTCAAGCCTAATTCACATCAGCACTAGACAGGAAAGAGCATTCACTGTTACTAACCTACTTGAAAATCAGGCTCACTCAAGTCAAAAATCAGTCAAAGAATTTCTGATCCTTCATGACGTTCAGTTCCGAGTTTTGTGGATTTGCAATCAGCTGTACATACCGAAGGCAAATTACTCCATTATAAATGAGCTGTCAAGATTTTCAGAAATCTCGTTTATTTTTGAAAATCCCATATTCCCATTATACGAGACAACCATCGGCTCCGGAGTAAAGGAGAGGCTTGAGAATTCTTCAACTGAGTTCCAATGGGGAATGAAGGCAATCAAAGTAGATTTAGTGACGCCTCTTTTACATAACTCATCAAACCTGACGGAAATTCGGGTTGGAATAACCGACACTGGAGTCCGATGGACTCACGAAGCTCTTCGAGATTCTTACTTAGGGAGGTACGGATGGTTTGATCCGTATTTCAACTCAACCACCCCCGACGACCTCAACGGTCATGGAACTCACGTGACTGGGACCATCACAGGCAAATTTGGCTTCGGAGTCTATCCTCAAGCAAAGTGGATGGCTTGTCGTGGATGTGACGAAGCCCAGTGTAGCCTAGTCGCTCTACTTGCCTGTGCCCAGTTTTTTACGTGTCCCACTCTTCCTGACGGAACTTCCAAGGACTGCAGCAAAGCTCCTCATGTAGTCAGCAACAGCTGGGGAACCCAAGGAGGCCAAGACTTCTATGATGCTGTGATTAAAGTGTGGCATGCAGTAGGGATCGTTCCTGTGTTCGCTGCTGGGAATGCGGGAAGTGAATGTGGGACTATAGGATCACCTGGAGATAGAGATGTCATAGCAGTAGGCTCTGTTTCTCAAGATGCATTCATTTCGATATTCAGCAGTCGAGGACCCACTGACAGTGGTAAAGTGAAGCCAGACATCTCCGCTCCTGGATCTCCAATCATGTCCTCATGGTACACTTCAGACAGTGCGTACTTGGAGCTACACGGAACGAGTATGGCGTGTCCTCACGTAACGGGAGTGGTTGCGATGCTGCTAGCACACAATCCGAATCTGACCTATGACCAAATCCGACACTACTTGTTTTCTGGAGCTGACAGGATTTCAGTGAAGCCGAACACCTCATCTTGTGGGGGAATGAGAGAGACGGAATTTCCTAATCACGTCTTCGGACATGGAAGAGTGGATGCGTTTGAGAGTCTCAAAACACTTATGGGACAAACCCCCGGCACTTCTGACTCCCTTTCCTCTCCTCACTCTTCCATCTCTACAAGTCTGCGGTTGCTTTCCTGCTTCATTTTAATGAATTTGTAGTCCATTTTACTCACCTAATCTCATTGTGTATATTATTATAGTTATTTTGTGTCAAATGTTGGAAGAAACTTCTGCATTAATCTCTACATTTATACTAGAAATTCCTATTAAAATACAATTTACTGGGAAAGTCCAGAATCTCCAGATTGTTCAAATGAAGAATTCCCTTATTATTGCATTACTATTCCCACAAGTAATCATTCATCATTAAGATTATGACATCATATTACATAGACATATCACAGAGTGCAATAACGATTTGGAAAATCCACTCAAAATCCACTGATAGTTCCACTTGAATTTAACACCTGCCTTTGGACAATTCAATTAGAGTGCTGGATCGCAGGTCTTAGTTCCCATGCAGGTTCAGTAG
>JAQGBV010001412.1:0-15772 GCA_034698685.1 Isotomurus pseudopalustris
ATTCATGTCATCAAAATAACGGTGTACTACAGATTGGCAAATCAAATTGGGAATAAATAAGAAGTTTTAAACAGTGTCGCACTTAATAAACAATGTTCTTGAGACTTTTAATCACCTAATTCAAGCAATTAATAAATGAAGTGTTCATCGGACTTATTAGGTCCATTCATGCAATTGATCATCGAGTTCATTTCCAGACCAAGATGAAGCAGACTGGAACAATTTATGACGTCTCCTACCTAACCTCGCGACTTCTTACCAGAGGTCAAGTCATTCGAGATGCAAGCAGGATGCTTCTGAAGAAGAAAGTGCACCCCCCTTTGTTGGATTTCCTGAATGTCACCTTAGCCTGCGTTGACGAATGTCCCTTGGAGTTTGCAATAGTTAGTACGTGCGAACTTTCCAATAACTACATCCTCATTCACTTGGACTTCATAATGCCCAAGGTAGACCGAAGACTCCGACTTGTGGAAGCTGACCCCTTCACTCTGATTCAAAAAACTGCCAACCAGACTTGCGTCATCAACTTTCGAAAGGACACCACACTTGGATAGCCTTCATCATCACTGGAATTCTCTCTTCGTTAGTGATAATTTTTGCAGTGTTGATAATTCTCTACGGTTTGTGGCTTAAAAGAAAGTTCACCCGAAATAAGGGGAACGAGCCTGGAAGCATCGCCCCTGCGAGGGTTGACTTGACTAGAGAAATAACATGAGTTTGTGGAGAGGTATTAGAAATATTGATTAGTGATCATCTTATCATCCTCTTGTATTCTCTATGACCAAATAGGTTAAATATTCGCTGAAAAGCATCCGCTGGTTAGCTGTGTATTCCTGCCAGTCAGCAGGTTCTCACACTGGGTGTGATGAGTCTGTGGACTATAATGTGCTCATCTTCCGATGATGAGTAATCTGACGTTCTTAGTTCTTAAAATAATCTATTATTATTATTATGTCTAGAGGGGTGGAGTCCTCCGCTACAGATAAGCGAAGTATTCCTGCCGCCGAAGCCATCAAAGACTTATTGCAGACTCCCAGTGTTTGAGTTAATTTTTGCCTCATGCCCCACCAGATCCAACGCGAATCCAACCCGACATGGCAATAGATCTACCAGCCGGGCGTGGGTGACGTTTAAGCGAACTTAGGTCGTGCATAACAAGGAGCCCAAGAACTGTAAAAATTCATTGATGAAAGTTTATGCTGGTAGAAAGAAAAGAAACGCAAGAAGCAACAGTTAGAAAGGAAACAAGAAAGAAAAGAATTTATTCCAATTTAGCCTCTTAACTGACAGCTTATTTCTTCACAACAAACACCAGTGAATCAGTGTAATAATAGACTTTATTTGGATACAACCTCAGTAGAGGTCTTGAAGGCCACATTGGGTGGCCACATCGTGGCAATCTACATGAATGTAGTTGCATACTACCCTCAGGCCACCCATCCTAACATAAGGGCCGCTTTCGACTCGGTCAATCGCGGGCCTCACGTGTTCCTCCACTTTACCAAGGTCAGATAGACCCATGGGCTCCTTTCTCTCCTTGGTGAGGTAAATGGCAAAAGCCTCCTCCTTCCTGAATATCTTCGTCCGCTGGTCCTTGGGGGTGTCAGGGGACTGAAGAGGCCTCTTCCCACTGAAGTGAGGTTGGGGATCTCCACCACCCCGTCCCGCCCTCCAATTCTATGAGTTCGATGCCACCTCCACTTCGATGACCTCCGCCGCCATCAGGATACTTTCCTCCTCCTCCTTTTCTTTCCTCGACATCTCCGTCGACCACTTCTCCATAACTGGAAAGAGGGGACAGATTAATTGGAAGCTATTCTTATTGTGGTGGGAGGGGGAGGGACCCAGAGGCGGAGAAACGTGGCAGGAGGTCTCCGGGTCGAAAATTCGGCCATCACCTGGGGCCACTAAAGTCGGTGGGCCACTAAGTAGCGGGCCTCTAACTCTAAGCTCAGAAAAAATGCCCAAATCCTCGCCCTCACAGACCCACAACCACCCCCTCCCCAACCCTTCGCAACCCCACCCCCTCCTCCTTCCTCCGAGGTTCACTCACCTGCTTTTTATCCTGATCCTCGTCGAAATTCCCACAAAAGTATAACTTTGATGAGCAGCACCAACCACGTCCTCACTCTTCAAAACTCCGCCTTGGCAAAGATCTAAGTTAATCTAACTTAAGACTTAATTGTACATTCAATGATCAGATGTGCTGACTGGAGCAACTAATAAATCTCATAATTAGCTACTCACAGTCTCAAATGTACTTCATTGGATTTTGATAAAATTAATCTGTAAAAATAGTTTCCAACCCTTGTTTCCAGTCCTTGGGGATTGTTTCCAATCAACTAGTACTTGATGGGGCACAATGACTAACCGACAGATTTAATAAAGCCCATTGATAGATTCATGTGTCATTTTTTCCCAGAAACCCAAGAGGGCAATTCAAATCCGGATAGACAGACTGACATTAGCCAATTAGTTATATCGATTAGAGTACAAAATAAGCTAAGTGTGCACAACAGGAAGTCACAGGAGTTCTTGTGTTCTTGGTAACTTTGACGTAGAATTAAATTTAGTTTTTTATTACAGCTAGAGGAAAACAGGTTATTTATTTGGTTGTAAACTCTCTTGGTATTGTTCTATTTGTTTTATTTCTAAATCATGCAGATCATTCAGGCCTTCCTGGAAGTTTCCAAACGAAAGAAGTCTCACAAAGCCCAGTAACAAATTCGTCGCAGGATCAGTTAGGATTAGATTCGCTAAATAAGATGCCATAATTGATTTGCATGATGTGTTTTAAATATCAATCTATTCAACAAACCGTAAAAGTTTTTATTATTTAAAGTGTAATGAGATGATGGATGAGACTTCGAAATTAAAGCCAGGTAAAATCCTTATGTGCCTGCTACGTTGTGTCACAGCAAAACCGGGACTTTGTAGAACATGGCACTGAATACCATGCGTATCGATCAACACCACCCCCGACAGTCATACAGTTAAGATACGGGTTAGGATGCCCAGGAGCCCAGTTTGTATAATTAAACGGTTGTTTATTGGTAAGCCAATACCAATCGGATCCGTTCTCGTTCCTAAACCCCGCTGTCAATACGCTGACGACTGAAAAATTGCAATCCGCAAATTGTTTAACGCATTAAATACCAAAGTTTATAGAATACGACTTACCGGAGTTTTCTACCAGAAGCTCGGACACAAAATCATCCGTTGACTGTGAATCTATTGCCAATAATGTAGCTGAATAGTATTCTCTGCATTGAAATTGAGCTGTTGTAATATTTTCCTATAAAAAAATACTTATTTTCTATATTTGTTAAATTAAACATCTTTTCGCGTGAAATTTTCATGCGAAATATTTAAAAAAACTTACACGGTTCGCACTCAAGAAGAAGGTACTGTTGTTTCGGATGTTTTGGGGTTTTTCATTATAATGCAGTTTTGACAAATCTGGGAACATCAAGGGTGATCCCCATACATTCTGAAACAGAAGTTGGAGTTTTATTAAAGATATCAATGTTTGAACGGAATTTAAAGCCATGTTTAGAGCAGCCGCTTGCGATCGACTACAGGTATGTTTTAAAGTAAGACAAGTTCACTATGTCATATCAGTATTTTATACTCCAAACTTGGAATTGCGAAATGACAGGCTGTCAGCTTACACAGATAAGATAGGCTATTGTGTAAAATTAACACAAGAGCGAAGACAAAATATGTTTGGGGCTTCATGCCTTCGGTATCGTTACTAAACACTGTCGATCGTTTTAGTATCATCGCAACCTAACGGTACATTTTAAAATCCTGCAAAGGCTTACTGGGCACGTGGTTTACTGTCTTGTCATGTCTAATGCAAGATTGGTTTGATGTTGTAACATTCAATGAGAAAAAATTAATTGACTGTCAGGGGTTTCCAACAAAAACTCATTCTCTCACGATTTTTACGTAAGGCGATTCTCTCACAATGGTCATTTTTTGCATTCGCTCCGGTGTACAATACGATGCTGTAAAAGAAGACTTCCTTTGTAGAGCTGGGCTCGGTTGACTAGGCCTAGGGTTGCTGAGTACCTCCCACTTCTATGCAGCTAATCTCCCAAGGGCCTTAATCCCAGACTACTAAATAGCCGTTCCTCAATGTAATTAATTAATGAAAGCCAAGATGAGAATCAAAACGAAAGAACCCGATGCAATAAACCCGAGAAAACCGAAAAAGTAGCTCTAATTGCTAGTTAATAAATGTAGGTTTTATTCTGAACTAATTCAATACCCACACAAAAATACCGAAGCTACCACGAAGTAAATTCAAGGATTAGGTAATACTGACTCGCTCAACTCAATAAAGAAAGGGAAAAAAACCCGGTTACAGCTATTCACAAACTCTAATACGGAGTAATAACTTCCTAACGTGAAGTGAGGAAAGTCTCACTTCACCCCAATAATGTGTTTTGACCTCTGACCCCTAATTACTCCTACTGACCCCGAAGAACTTTCTGTGGGGTTCCTTCATTAAGCATGCAGGGAGTCCTGCATGCGTAATGAACTGTAAGAATAGCTGGGCCCATGCCTGGCTATTCTTTACACCTTTCAGAAACTTCCAGTGACACACTAATCTGTCTGACGTGCAGACATTGCCTCAGATTCCACCATCAGAAAAATCCCTACAAAATATTTTGGAAATATTAGGAGTGCTGCTCCTGATTATGGTATCAGGAAGTTCAACAGGTCACCAGTGGATGTCACTTGAGTGGGTGGGTTTTTTCAGGATGTCTAGAGAAAAGGACACACAAAATTTTTAGAAAGGAAAGGAGGGCAAAGATTTTTCTCTCAACAAAAATAGGAAAAAAATAAAGTAGGATGGTCGATGGTGCAAATAAATGCTGAATGAATGAGGATGTGGCATTTAAAAACATCACATCCATAAGGTGTGTGGTCATGGTCGGGTAAGGTATGAGGGATAACTAACGTAAAATTCCTGATCCAATGAATAAGGCCAAAAATAATTGTGAATTCTTCAAATTAGCTTAATTAAGAATAGATGACAGTTGGAGGATTTTTAAAGGGCTTTAGCGTGCAGTTTCCACTATTTTATTCCGTGACTCTCAGATTACTAATTAACTTTGCAAGTTGACTTAACTATTCAGCATGTTATTTTACGTCAAGGATTTTCGACCAGCAGATATTAATCATTGCCTCTAAAATATGTTTAACAGGCGTATAAATTATACTTAATAGGAATGGGTTTCCAGTGACAGTCGAATTGAGAGGTGTGTTATATACCAATCGACTTGTTTGGCAGTGTAGAACATGGAACTACAGTCAGTTTCGTGTAAAAATGAGAATGGGCTCTGCAGGGTCCACTTAAAGTAGTGCGCAGTCCCATTTTAATTGCGTGTGGGGGACCTCCTTCCTGCTCTTCCCACGTCAAACACACGTCAATCGTGACCGAGAGAAGGTCACACTCCTCCTCATGTTACGCTCCTGACAAGCCCAAAGCTTATTTTCTCTTTCGGTTACGGCAGCCAGTGCAGTGTGGTGAGAGGGGAAAATTAACATGAGGCTAGGTGGCACTTTCGCGAACCCTTCTGGCCACGCGCTAATTTGAGTGAACCCTGCAGGGCCCATTTTTATTCACGGAATAAGCTTTAGTTCCCTGTTCTACACTACCAAACGAGTCGATTGATAAATTACAAACCTCTTAACTCTCCTGGCGGAATAAGCACTCTCCTAGTTAGTCGAATTCAACAGATTAAATAATTAGTGTGTCTTAGGTTGCCCCCAACAGATATTCAAGGAAACTCTCTACATTATTATGTGGAACGGTTTAAGGAACATGGACTAGCTACAGTTCTATAAATGATTTAATAAGCATTTCAGCTGGTAAACTGTACAGGTTTATATTACGATTACCCATACAGATTAACGTTGAAAACCTTTTTTACTGTTTTCTTGTGCATGATTGGCATACGAACATTTTGATTGTTTCTGTTTTCACGTTAATAAACATAACGTGATAAGAAAACTGTTATGTAATAAGAAATTATTAAGAAATAATCTTTGAAATACTTTCGCATGCAAAAAAGTACTCAGATGAACAAGGAACAGAATACCATCCGTATTCAGTAGCAGAACCTCTTACAGCCAAGCATTCAAATCCTGAAAATGGTTGGTTGTCCTTCCAGTCAAAAAATGTCATTGGAAAAGAAATATCTGCTTTCGGGTTCCACGTCCACCCAGTAGTGTTTCTTCCAGAAACCAGAATTACTTGTTCTGAAGAAAACGATTTCAATTAAATATTTGGTCATGTAGACGTTGTATTTTGTTACTTGTGGTTACGCACTTGAACTCACTTCAGAGAAGAAACGAAAATCTAAGTTTTGACCTTGGGTCAATATGGTTGCAAATCTTAGTCCCCATTCTTCGCATTGGGCAAGTGCTGTTGTGTAATTAGCCTGCAAAATAACAGTATTGTTAAGTAAAATTCAACAAATTTAATTTAATGTTTTTACCCGGCTAGCACTCAGCATGAAGCTTTTGATTTGTCCTGCTGATCCTTGAAGAAGCAAAAGAAGAGTCAAAAGAGCATAGTTGAGTATGGTCCCTCTCATTTTAGACAATGACATTTTAATTGTGACTCCCCAGCGACAAACGAATAGCAACATGCGTTCAGGAAATCTGTGAAGATTTTTTAGAATAACGAGTTTGGTCGTGATGCAGTCAAGGAATAACTCAAATAATTTGACAACAATCGCAGATTTTTTTTTATTGCAACTATTGCAAGATAAAACCAGTCATGGTCTACAGGACAATTGAAGTGTGAATATGATTGATTAATGGATTGCGGTGTGCGTGGAACCTAGGTGAATTTTTTCACGGGTTTTGATTTACAACTCACATGATGCTTAGCCTTGGGACTATTTGGTCCATGATTCAGTGAATCTGTTAGCAGTTGGGTAACAACTGACAGCTTCAGGTGTTTTAAATTATCATAGTGATGAGTTGAGATGAGATTTGAGCATAGGATTGTACTCGACAACCAGATTACCTTCATGGGTAAATTCTTTCTTAATGATGAGCTCATGCCGGGAGGTTGGCTACCACAGAACTTGTCACAAGTTTGAAATAGTTAAAACGCATACCTAGTTTAGAAATTTACTGTTTTTATTGCGTAATTAGAACCGTTCTGAGTAGACGCAAGTACTGATAAGATGATAGAGAGTTGCCGTACGGAAAGATTTTTTAGAAATTGCGGATGCGTCTTTCAAGCATAGACAAATTAGTAAGTCGGATTAAATATTCATGCAATAAATTCAGGCCCTATGTAGAGCAGTAGCTTCGGTGATATGAAGAGTTCATTTTGCTGATTTGGAGAATTCCGAGAAACCTCGGATGTTGCACATTGTGAGCGAGTGAGCGAAGTGATAAGCTTATATTACCCAATCTACTACACTCACATCTGACATCTCAAGTCTAAATTCCAAGTACGCATAAAAATACCAATTTTTCAAAAACATAATTTCAGGGCTCCATCTCTACTTTTGTCTTGAATAAACTCACAATAGCTGACATAACTAAAGCAAACTAACTAACAAATGAGCAAGACCATAAGTTCAAAAACTGTTCACAATCGAAACGATTCCAGATATTTTGTTAGCTGAATAATTACTGAAAGCACAAAATGACAATCCAAAACCAAATATGTTGTACGAGATTTTAATCCTTCAGCACAAGGACAAGATTAGATGTACTCGCGAGTACAAAGTCTTAAATGGAGTACCACTCCTGTACTCAAAATTACGACACGTGCTAAAGGGCAAACCTGTCAGTTTGGATGAGTGCAATCCTCATGTTGCAATCTGACAAGTTCAGGGTAAAACTTGATTAATTGTTTCATGAGTATACTTTTGAAATTGTCGCTTATTTTATGCAGTCATACCAATATCACACAACAAGAATTAATTCTGGTTACGACAGAAGTCCCGTGATTTGGTATCTGTAAAAATTCCACACAAAGCTGTGTCGACTGTTCGGAGTCTTCACGTATGCGATGTAGATTGTGCTGCTCTTTGTTATTAAGCTACGGACTTTTTTCTGAATTGGACTCAATGGTGCAATTTTATTATGGGGCAAACTTGCAACAGCAAGCTCTCGAATTTCACACTTTCTTGCTCATTTAATTAAAAATGTGGGATCACTCCTATGTAAAGTCTTATATTTTCTTAGGTTCCAAACCATTTCGTACAGTAAAGCTCGGCAATTTCTCAGGCCGAGTTTCATTAGTTGGGTTACAGTAGGATCACCTACGATATTTATGGACACTAATCCTTTATTGGGATCACTACATTAATATTCTTGATGTGGTTTGTTTCATGGCTGTGAATTTGCATTATTTCTACAGTTATCTATCACTAATCTACAAGCTTGCATTGACGACATGTTGCAATAACTTTATTTCATCAAGAACCAAATTATTTTGTTTTCGTTTACTATGAAACAAACAAAGCACTTCAAGGTTTCAATAACATTTTGAAGTGACTATTTGATATTTGGCTGATTTGAGCTTTGATAATTTTGTCTATTTCACAGAATTGCATTACAAGTGATTTCATCATCGTGACTGAATCAACAGAAAAGTTGCCCGGTCGTGTGATTACTATGATGAGCTGATTAAACCTTTTATCTTTTCACGAGCTACATTAAACATTTCAGTAATTTTCTGTGTCTCATTTTCGGGTATAAAATGACCCAAAATTCTGCAAAGAAGATCATTCCTAGAGTATTCCTTTAAATTTGAGTTGCAACAAAATTCCAAAATGAAAAACGTTTGCTTAAGTATTCTCCTGGGGATTGCCTTGTCAACTGTACAAGCATCTGTGATTCCTGTGGATCCTGCGACTAATGTGACGACAGGAGGTACGTATTTTGAATGGTATTTTCTGTATACAATTTTCGCTGTAATGCATTTTGTTGAGCATAATATTTTCTTCACAGAGATTGGAATCCGCGGTTACTTCACTGTTTATGCTTCTGTAGGTTCTTAATAAAATATTTACGAGGTTAAAGATTTTATGTGAATTCTGTAAAAATCACTTTCAGGCAACCCACGCTGTAGCTCAACAAAATTGCAGAGATCTTTATGGGGGACGCCTTGCTGTAGTTTTGACCAGTGGACAAAGCCTCGACTTACAAAACTTCATCGCCACACAGAGTACACCCCACAATTTTTACGCTCACCAGTACTGTATATATTCACACCATACTAACTAAGATATAATTTCAGATCCAGGTACCCATTACCGCATCGGAGGAATGAAAATGGGTTCATCATGGATGTGGACTTCAGTTTCGAATCCTTTACCAGTGACTATTCCAGGCTGGAAGCCAGGACAACCTGGCAGTAGTACTGGATGCATGTGTGCCAATGGCATTGGATCAGGCTACGGATGGTATGTTTGCTCATGTAGTAGTTCATATTATTACATTTGTGAGGCTTAGCTCAACCAATAAAGAATTCATTGAAAATTCAAACAAATTTCATTGAATAAAACCCAAATTAATACCCAAAGAATATTTTTCACGTTATTTCTTCCTCTGCAATAAGCTTGTTAATAATTCTCTGTAACAACAAGATTGGATTTTCTATTTGTGAAAATTTTATTTTTGATCCCCATAAAATGTTGTTTCAGATGTCTGGTCAAAAACCTAAAGTGTTCACATATAGCTCCACCTGCCGCTCAAACTAAAACCGCTGAACCGCTCAAGTATTGGATGTTCCAAACTTCTCATTAGGATTAATAAACAGTAGGGTAGGGTTACATGGGATTCTCATTTAAACCGTTGTTACTTTACCACTTCTAATTTGTCCATCATACGAGTGATGGTCTTTATTATCCAACTCCTCTTTATATAGCATTAACATCTTAACCTACTTAACCTGCTTAACTAGTCCTCTCCATAGACACAAGCATCCACATTACATCATCAAAACATCACACCGTGTTCCTTTAGTTCCTCGTCACCCACTTTTTCAAATCGAGGTTTCTGCTTCTTACATTGACATTTCAAGCGATTATTTGTATTCAATTCATGTCAAAGTAAATTTTATGCATTACGGCTAGGTATGTTCCGAAGTAAGGAGTGCAGACTAACTTAAACTAGGAATTTACGTATTATACTGTAGCATACAATACCGATTATGGGAGTGTGAGGACAGTGAGGAATATCTGATGTGTGTAATTAATGTGTAGTGTATAAATATGTGTGCGTCAATTACCTGGGCTTTCAGAGGCTGCTTGATGTAGGTTTTTTTTAATTGTACACCGGATTTTGACGTTCACACTCTAGGTCAGTAAAGATCAGCCTTACGTAATACTGTTAATACTGATTCGCAAGTCCCAATGTTGTAAAACAATGGGATTAACGAATCTCCCACTACCCAACCAGCAGAAAATGAATTTTCATATTATCCAAGAGCCATATCAAATGAAACGCAGTGACCAGACGGTTTCCAGCCTGCTGGTACCAGAGGACAATTACCTATCGGTGGTGGGAGCAGGAGAAGGGACGCATAAACTCCAAAATTATGTGCACACCACGATGTCCTACCCACTCACTCAATTTGCTCGCTTGTATTTCAGTTTTATATTAAACTAAGTATTTAAAATTCTATTTTAATTATGACAAGATTTATGAACTATACGTCTAAATTTTAAAACGTTAATTTGGTTATGTCCCCGGTTACAGGGCACGCTGAAAATTGTATGTGAGCTACATGTTCGTCCGGTAAGCTTACTTGCCAATGGTCAAGTTGCCATGTAACCGGGGACACCCCGAAACCGGTGTTGAAAAATAGCGTGCAGAATTTAAAAACAATTTAATTTTTTTTCGCTATTTTTTTCTCAACACTATGTAAAGGGGAGGTTAAATTATAATTTTTGGTAAACTTACAAAACTCAGTGTACGAAAGAGTTTCAAGGTTGCCCGAAAATCAATATACAGGGTGAGTCTGCTTATTGTACTGCCTATTTGAAATGCAATAGCTCACGAACGGTTCTATGCAAACGCATGAAATTAAGTTTGTTTGGCTCCAAAAGCGTTTAGAAATTATGTGACATATGACTTTCATTCTTTGGGCAGTGAGAAAAACCATACCAGATCAAAGTCTGAAAAATGACCCTAAATGCATCATTTCGTTCTCACATTCAGACCCAAAATGCCCTTAGATACGGCAAGAAATAGGGATTTTATGCAAAGAAGAGAATCTTCGAAAAGTGTGTGTGTTGTGAAGAATTGTTTTGTAGCAGTTTTGTAGTTTTGAATTTTTTTCAGTTTTGCTGTCAGTATGATGTCAATGAGCATATTTGAGTAATTAGTCAAATGTCACATAATTTCTAAACGCAAATTTTGGAGCAAAACAAACTTAATTTCATGCGTTTGCATGAAGCAGTTCCTGAGCTATTACATTTCAAATAGGTAGTACAATGAGCAGGCTCACCCTGTACATTAGCGCCAGCAGGCATGGAAACCATCAGGGTGCTGCAGTTGGGGTGATATGGCTCCAAAGTATTATTGGTTTGCTAATCACAAAGATAAGCTTCATGATTAGAAACAAACCTGCATCAATCTCATTACACAACTTCAGTAGCACTATATTATCAAATATTGCAGCGCAGTTTGGCCACTCTTTCAATATGTTTCAGTTGCATGCTGCTAGTCACAGTGACTGACATTAGTGTTGAATCATGTTCCTCGCTGACTTTCACCTAAGTCCTTTTGGCTGGAAATCATTATTCTTTGTTCTAATTTCCTTTTCACGTACAACTTTGTGTCAAAACTCAAGGTCAGAGGTTATCATAAGTCCTGAATATACCTTAGGATGGGAAATAACTACAGATGGAGAGACAATAATGTTCGATGTCACGGCAGCAACAACTGGATGGGTGGGTCTTGGCATCTCCCGAACAGGAAGTATGGCAAACGCTGACATTTTCATTGGTGGTTTTGATCCAAACAGTCCTGAAATTTTTTACTCCCAGGTGAGAGCAGTACTACCCTTGCCTTGGGTAATACTATTTTGAAGTACACTATTTTGAAACTTTAAAGGTTTTGTTTGTCAAATATAATAGAAAGTAGATAGATTCATTTTTAGTCATAAAATATATATCGAATTTATGTACCAGAAATTGATCTGTAATTAAGTAAATGATGAAAAGTTAAAATTGCAATGCAATATTTGATACCAGGATTACTTTGGAGGAGCAGGAAATGGACAACCAGAAGTTGATACAACAAGAGATTGGTTTCTAAATATGGGAAATGAGAACTCCACACACACAGAGCTGTATTTTGATCGAAAACTTAGTACGGGGGACACGCAAGACATTGAAATTCCGGTGATTTTTCTTGAATCTTTAAATACACATGGACTGAATCAAACTATAAATATTATGGAATTATTGATATTGCAGAACGGAGAAATATTCGTCATTTGGGCATTGGGATCCTCGGACACTATTGGTTATCATAGTGCACGAGGTTACAGGGTTCTGAATTTAAATCCTACAGGAGCAACGACTGGATCCAGCTCCACGCCAACTTCTCCTCTGACAACAACTGGATTTAGCTCTACGCCATTTTCTGCTGTCTCACCGACTGAATCGAGCTCTTTACCAACTTCTCCATCAACAACAAGAGCACACAATTCTTCATGCACAGATCGTGCAAAGCTTTTGACAGTAGTTTGGTTATACATATTTCAGTTTATTCTTACTTCGTTGATAGAACCAAAATGCAAGTAAAATCCGTAATTGCAAATTGAGCGTTGAATTATTTACCAACATACAATTAAATCTCGTAAGAAGTTGCAAATTATATTCTGACTTTCAAGGAATAATTATTAATCGAAAATTTACTTTACGATTCGAGCATCGGAAATTATTTTATAACCTAGAACTAAACCTTAGATCTGTTATCTAGGAGTCGGTGTGAGAAGGGAAGATTGAATGGATGGACGTATGTGCTGAAAGTGTGAATGTAAGCCATTCTAATAGTTTGCCATTTTAACAAAAGACAGTTCAAATTTTCGTATCCAAAACATAAATGAGCGGCTGAATTTCTATACTTTCATTTCGGCATTTCGGGTGGAGCCAACAATCCGATTCTCCACCCCGCAAAGTCCGTTCCGTTGAGTGTTAACTTGGCTGTGTCAATGAACGAGGAGATCCAGTCGATCTCCAGTCCCTTGCATTCCTTCCTCGCGCGGCCATGCGAGTCCCCCGCAGTAGGAAACTGGAGCAAATGGCTCGTCACTCTGAAGTCTGCGGTCACCCAAATGGACAGACTTCGTAGTCCTCGTCACTCCAAAAGAAATCTCAAAGCCCCGTTTGTACAATTCGGCAATTTAAATGCATTTGAATTGCGAAACTGTAATATTTTTCTTCTCCTTTAAGATCTTATTTGTACATTAATGGTTTGTTGCAGAGAGGCGAACACAGAGAGGACGCTCTTTAGATACAACAAACCAATCAAACCAACCGAGAAGAATGAAAAGAAGTCGGAGCGTAAATATTTCCAGGCTCCTGCGAAAATTCCTCCGATTTTTGATGGATCACAGTTGGTTGTGGTTGGGATTTTTCCAAAAGAAGAACAACCCACTGGTGTCGTTATTACGGCTGAATCTCCTGATGGTCCCTCAAAGTTGGAACTGAAGCAATGAAAAACATAAGAGGGCAAACTGTGATCGTTTACGTAATCAAGTTGCCTCATGTCCAACTTTTTTATTATAGCTGGCTGACGAGAGTTGCACAGAAATAAACTCAACTTCGCATTAGGTTCATCTTTACTTAAATATTAATCGTCATGTTCATCAGTTCATAGGTTAATCATTATATAGAGTATAGTTTATATTAACTCCCTATATTATATTTATTTCCCATTTACTGTGTTTCCATATATTAACTGTAACTGTGTTTTACTTTCCTATGTGGACTTATTATTAGAATATGAATTTCATTTAGTGTGTAGAATATTATTAATGCAGACTTAAGATTCTTTATTTATGCAGAATAAAGATTTTGGATGTTCAGAAAGGAAGGGTTCCATTGGGTACTTGATGACACACTTAATGTCTTCTAGTCTTCTACCCTCAAGTGTTATCTTCTGCGTAGCTTTAGTTCACACTATTTTTTATGAGTAGTTGAAGCCCGAGATGTGCTCGAGATGTATTTAATATAAAAAGGCGAAGGGAACTGCTACTCAATAGCATAGTGTCATCCAACCTCTGCTAAGAAACTGATTGCGTCCTGAAAGGGAACTTCAGCTTCATCATTACTGTTGAGTTCTCATAAGAAACTTCAGATTTTTACCCGGTTTATTGTCCGATTTTTTTATATTTTTATTCAAGTTTATTTAGTATTCTCCAGTAGTGTTTTGTTCTTCATAATTAATCCATTAATCCTTCCATTTGGCTATCATAGTTCAGGTATTTAAGGTCTTTTTCCCAATAAAACTCAGTAAACCACTCCGAAATCCATCGTGTTCCTTTCCTATTTAATCTCGTGCTCTCCGCTGATTATTCACCTTCATCCCCGATAGCTAACACTGTAGCTTGGGACCATGCATACCGCTGTCGACAGGCATGCATGGCCACATGCATCTTCACTATATATTATACGCAGGGTTAGTAGGATATATCATGGGGTTAATACAATATCTCATGGGGTTAATAGGATATATCATGGGGTTAATACAATATCTCATGGGGTTAATAGGATATCTCATGGGGTTAATAGGATATATCATGGGGTTAATAGGATATCTCATGGGGTTAATAGGCTATATCATGGGGTTAATACGATATCGCATGGGGTTAATACGATATCGCATGGGGTTAATAGGATATCTCATGGGGTTAATAGGGAAGACTACACAACAGCGCCCTCTCACGGACATCACCACAACTCCGTAGCAATGTGGCAACACTGTGCGTAGTTCCTCCCCTACCTCGCTGTGCTCACCACGAGTCACACAGCCACGACTCCCTCCATCCTCATTCAGTCTTATACTCCCGACTCGAGATGTTGAATTCTCTCGAGTTCTTCTAATACTTGTAAATATATTTAATTACAGTAATAATAAATTCTACTATTCTTTATTTGTGAACATAACCTCCCGTCTGCCTACATAACTCTGCATTTATTGCCACAACGGGCTCTTGAGGAAGCTTTCAACACGTCAGCCGACCTTAAGAGGAACTAAGGGACACTACTTCCCCCCAGAAGGACGGATTAGTGCCACATTTGGTGCCGAAACCCAGTTTTGGTTTCGATTAGAGCTAAAAATCCCTAGTGAACTAAGTGCTTAATTTTGTGCAGGAGCAAATTTTGGTTTCCGATTGTCCCCTACAAACAAGTCAGTGAAAATTCCAAAGTTATTGTGCTACCCATAAATTGGTGGTTTTGTGAATTCCTCACTCATCTCGCCAAGGAAGGATCCCTTCAGTTCGACAAAGTCGACATTCTTCTTGGGACCTCTCATCTCTCTACTGTAGCAGACTTCAATAGCAGCGTGTATTTCAAATTGAAATACTCCTGGTTGGTTAGTTTTCATAATTTTGGTCTTGGTTTCAAATAATTTAGTTTAAGGTGTAATTCACTTCATCATTCTTCCATTCGTAAGGTCAGTCATATTTTCCGGCTAATTGAATTGAAACGTAGGCTCATCATAATTAGTTAATTGGTCATGTCATCATCGGTTCCACAGGCCTGGGCGA
>JAQGBV010001413.1:0-15771 GCA_034698685.1 Isotomurus pseudopalustris
TAGTGTAATTTGATGTCTAAGCAGCCAACGCTTTTTCTCTTTTCCCATTTATTATTCGTAGAAAACATTCCTCTTAATGTCCTACAAGTTGCGAAGTGTAATAAAATGAGCGAGGAAAATGAGAACACCTTCTTATCTCTTTCACTAAGGAATGACGAAGAAGTGTCTCTTCCTCCAAGACCATAATAAGCTTAGAGCGCACCTACTTAATCACAAACACAAACATACCAAGTGATTAATCGTGCTTTGAACTTTACCCTTCGTATGTGATAGTGTGTGTTTTATCATTATGATATGTGTGTAATCATGAGATGAAGGCGACGGCTCGATATACGAGACGAATGACATTATGAATCTGTCTCTCTGTAGTCTGTGCAGTTAGACTGTCTGAAACAGTCAGAATGTATATTATCACTTAGGCTGTTATGTGGGGTAAAATGTGTTTGTGCAGTAATTATTAAGATCGTTTTCTTGTCTCGTAATGGAAGTTTTGGTGACGATTAGGTCATTAAGATGACCAAGGTTGACTTTTGAATCGCAGAATATTAAATCCCACTCAGATACGCAGTAAACTACTCAAAACTCATTTACTCACAGACAAGAAAGGGAACAAAATCATTTTGATTGCCTTAACCGTCGTATCAGCTCGTTAATTATAATATTCATCATTAAGGTTTGCACTCACATTCCCATGTCTCATGTGAATATATTGTGCATTGCTAATTGACGCTGCGCTGTGGTGGTGAATAAAATGTACCGTAAAAGTTGTCTACGAAGTACGAATCGATATGCCTACTAATTTGAACTGCAGGAATTAAGTTCACATCTTCTTCTAGCAGTTCTATCGCATATTCACATATTATTCTTCTGCGTGTGTCGAATTTATTCAACGTGTCAAGTACAAATTAGATTGGCACACGTAGATTTATTAGTTTCTTGAAAGGCAACAATGAAGATGAAGATTTCAATGGATCTTTTTGTGCAATCGCAATCAGGAAGAACAAGTTGGTCATCTCGTACCTAAGCATAAAATCTTGGAGAGATAACAGTTTCTCACATGCAGTAAACAAGGGGCACTTTAACTAACTGGTGTTTAATTTATGTGACTTTAATTCAGCGTTTTACTCAATATCACATGTCTAAGCTAACAAACCTACAATAGTTTGCAATCAAGGTAGGGAATTGATTCGGCTTGAATTGACGAGAGGCTAGTGAGCGTGCAGGGAATGAGGTATGAAGGATGATCACACCAACAGTATTGATCAGCCTGAAGTACGGACAGAATAAAGTGCGAGTTGCTCCTGCCTAGTCACTCACTCTTTCAGTTATGTGTGGCTTTTAAATTAATTTTTAAACGAAATTGGAAGAATGATTGTACGTAGGTAGGAAGGAGGCAGCAGCCGACATAAAATGAATTTTTGATATGAATGGATTGATAATAATTTGTTTTAAATTGCATTCGTGCTGGTAGTGAATAAGAAGGATTAAGTTGCACCCACTTGCAGGTAGATTAGGTTGAGTGAATTACATCGCTCAGTGTGGCTGAATGTTTAAAAGAATTATTGCTTTACGAAGGTGGATAAGTTAAGACTTCTTGGAGAGTGTGCCCATATCGCCAAACTACGAAACCCATCATCAGCTCACTTATCGCGAGTATACAAGAAGAAGGTTTGGGTCACTTGTTTGGCAAGGTTGTAAAGTAAAGTTCAATTAAACGAGGTGTACACTTTATACTTCCCCTTCTCTTCTTGTGTGTATTCAGAGAATCTTCTATATATTAGATTCTATACTACTTTACGATCCTCACGTCCAATTTCAATTAATAACAAGATGATTACTGTATCTCGTTGCTTACTCTGTGCTCGATTAGCATCGTAGTATATCGTTCTTCATGTATTGTGGATTATTCTGCAGTAAATACCAATCCGGTATTCTCTCTATTTTACCCACACTATACTATAATGTACAGTAAAGTTTGACTTTTACAAACAAAGTTTATCAGTCAGAAAAGGAGAGTCTCTTGTCGATAACATCCAAAATGTAGACTGCCCGATCGTGTATCTCGTGTACGTGTGTGCATATGAATATAAACATAAAGAAAATAGATTAAATTTGGGGAACGAGTGAGACTACCATTTTTGGAATAGCCTTCAATCATGTCAATAGGATGTGGTGTGGTGGTGGTGGCTGTGCATAGTACATAGCATAGAAGACCTGAAGATATATAAAAAATAGATTGAAACATTTAACGAGCTCAGATGAGATTATTGAGATGAAGAAGACGAACAGTCAAAGGGGTGCCTCTAATTAATTGGACTCGACTTGTTATTCCTTCCCTTCAATCTCCTCACGTATCTCATCTCGTTAGATTAAACTCACTAAGGACCGAAGCCTTATTGTCCTTAAATTGGTCGTATAATTGACATAATATATATAATATCTTTGATGGATACTCCATCACGTTAAAGGTCTTTTGGACATAAAGTTATTTCGTCACGTAATAATATTATAATTTCACTTCTAATAAACATCTACAGTTACGTTCGTATATAATTCCTTATTTTTACAAATGGAAGGATATGTTGTTAATCAACTTCCCAGCCGCATAAATGAGGACGTAATATATCAGCCTGAAGGAACCTTTTGAAACAAATAATTGATTATTATAATTTACAACCTTGAGAAAAATTAATTCCCTCTAATCCAATGAATGATTAATTGACCAGAATAGAGGCGCATTTTAATGAATTCCTCAGATTTTCATTACCTACGAATTAAATTGACTTTTAGATGGAATCAAAAAGGATTACATTTTGTTTGACTCTGCACACACTCACATTCAATTGTATTTTAATTGGATTTTATTTCTTTGTGAGAGTCTCTCTCTCTGCGTCTCCCAATCCCATAACTTTTTCCATTAGTCCTGACTTTTAATTTAAAATCTTTCTATTACATCTGCTCTTTCTTATTACATTCTTAGACTCAACGAGTCTCTCTCTCTCTCTCCTTAACTCTTCCCTGGCTATAATACTAAAGTTTAGTTTTAGTTAGTTTAGCTTTGTAAATGAATGAAATAATACGATCTTTCGCTTATTTACAATTAAAAGTGTGTGTGTATAATTCTATTGTTTAGGTTGTGTGTTCCTTTTATTATTCTAGAATAAAAGGCTCCAGAAGATGAATAGAAAAAGTCAGGAATCAAGAATGAAATAACTTTTAGTTCGCATTCTCTTCCTGAGTGTGTGTTGGTTGAGAAATAGAGAGGAGGAAAGCTTGGCACATTCATTTAGTTGGGGAAATGAGATGCATCCACTTATCTTTGCATGGAATGAGAATTTTTAAATTGATCTCATTAATCAAACTCTTTTTCCCTTTGTAATCTCATTGCAGACGGAGTTCTTGTTGACTAGAAGAGATATGGAGTGTCCCAAACAATCCAAGCTGTACACTGTTGGATGGTTTTGATCTCTCGTGTTGCCGCAACTCGTATATTTGGATTCATATTCAAGGAAACTCTGTTTTTGGGGTGAACGGTCGGAAACTTATTTGAAGGGAAAAGTCTTTTGAAGAAGATATCGAAATGTTGAACAATGGGATAAATGGAGGTGGAGGAGGAGGAGGAGGAAGTGGAAGTAGCAGCAATGGAATGACAACTCCTGATGAACGCTCGAACGAAGGACTCGGGGGACTTTATGCGATGAATGGAAGTATTGGTCACTCCGAAGATTACTCGCCAAGTCCAATTAATTCTAATCCTGGCAGCAATAGCAGTTCATTCCACTACACTAATAATTCATCTCACAATAATCTCAACAGTCACACTAACGGGGGAGGACCCAATAATCACCTCAACGGTGGGAGTGGCGGAGTAGGCAATCAGAAACAGGCGAACGCAGGACCTCAGGTACACTTTTATGGGTTGACCTATTTTACTGTACTACAGGAGAGAAAAATCTGACTAATATATGGTATTAAATTTCTGAAATAAACATGCTACGTCGCTGTTATTGCAGATGTGCGGAGGATGTCACAGGCCGATTCTGGAACGATACCTCCTCAGTGCCTTAGACAGAGTTTGGCACAATTCCTGTCTCAAGTGTCACGTTTGCACCGTTACCTTAGCTGACATCGGGTCTAGTTGTTTCGTAAGGGATGGAATGGTTCTTTGCAAACACGATTACTCGAGGTTCGTACTGTTTTTTACTGGTTTTTCTGCATTCAAAACTCAAGTGTGTGTGTAGAATGTTGAGTCCACCTTGAGAGCAATCAAGATGGGTTGACGGGTATGCAAATGAACGGAGTCTGTTGAATGACCATTCATTCTGTCAATAATGATTATTTTAGAATGTTCGGGATGAGAGGAGCGTGTCAAGGTTGTGGTCAAGGGATTCCAGGAGATGAGCTTGTGATGAGGGCGTCTGTGTCTCCTCCAGGGTCCAGTCCCCCCCTCGTGTTCCACAGGAACTGCTTCATGTGCTCAAAATGCGGCACTCACCTTTCCACAGGCGACAGATACTCAGTCCTGAACGGGGCACTCTTCTGCGAACAAGACGCGCTCAAGGTAGGCAAACCAAAAGTACGAGAAAAGTAAACTTCTTTTATTAATGCGAAGAGAGAGAAGGAGAAAAGAGCTAAGCTCGATTAGTGCGGATGTTGTTGCTGATTGCTTGGTGATTTGAATGACACAGATGATGAAAAACGGGATCGGAAGTCCCTCTGCAAATTCCCCCGGCATCTCTAATCCTTCTCCAGTTGCAGGAGCGACGACGACGGCCTCCAGGAAAGGGAAGGTGGGTAGACCGCGGAGAAGTCGAGACTGAATTTATTACTTCCACCCACGACTCTCTCAATTGTGAATAAAATAACCAATGCAACGCATGTGTGTGTCTCGTTAACCTAGAAGAAAGCCAAATATGCGAAGCTGGAGAAGACTGTGTTGTAGCTTTCTCTTCATTATTTCGTGGGAACCACTCATCCTCTTCCGTGTGGAAGGAGAAGACGACCCAAGACGCTACCAGCCGACAGTTTTACACTTTCTCTCTGGAGCTCGCAGCATGTTTTTCGGTTTTTCCAGAACCCGGTGAGCGGAAGACACACACTTAACAGGCTATCAGGGTTGTTTTAAACTATCATCATCACATGTATACGATTGCAATTCCTCAACTCGCTGCTGAGGATAAATGTACAAATAAATCTTAATGAAATAGACTTTATTGATCTGATTATTTACGATGATAGAAATAAAATAAATTGTTTATTCAAATGGCTTCTTCAAAATTCATCCCAGGTTATTCAGTTTCATTTGGAAATATTTGGAATTGAGATTGGGAGTGGTCACCTTCTTACGAGGAGACATGAGCATACGCACAAACCTACGTAATATTTGCATTCCAGAAACTCGCTTTGCTTTGATTCATTTCGATTCACTAACTAAGTAGACAGAGAGGAAATAGATTGTCATGATGATGTGATCATCTTAGCTCGTTATCCTAATCCTGTGCAAATAGACCAACAGGGGATATATGAATATAGCGGAGTAGAGGGAGTCTAAGCATAGAAGATATAGACACACACACACAACCTTGGATCGTTTGAGGCATCCTCCAGTTCCAACTTTTGATGAGATTCATTAGGACACTCAAGCCACAGCCACATCGCAGTGGTAATACCCGTGTTGGTAGAGAGTAGACAGGAAGGACAGAAGAGAGAGTGTGTGTGTGTGTGTGTGTGTAAGTATATTTATAGGTTCTTAGTTGATAGTTGGAGTGCTGGTTGGAAGTAGAACACTAACGATGAACTACTGGAGGAATGGAATTCTCTTGGGTACTTGTTTGTACCTTTAAAAACTCTTTCCACCGTCGACTCTCTTGTACGTGAAATTCCATAACTCAATCCATGTGTTCTTAAATTACGAAGGAGAACGACATGGGTCCCACATCATCACGGCGAAAGTGGCAGTCTATCAAAATCAAAATGTGTGTGAGGAGATGTGGAAGGAAGGGAGGATAGGAGAGACTGCCATAAGGGCAATCAAACCAAATGAAATCAGCTCAACCACCAAGCCCCCATGAATGTCAATCGCAATCAAAGAGAAGGACAATGATGAAAAATCAGTCAGAGCAAACACCCAATCTGATCACAAATCCACATTTTGTGTGTTATGTGTGATTTAGGAGGACCGACATCGTTCCCATCTTTTTATACATTCCTATTCCGCGACCTCAAAATCCCTCTCTCCTCTAACCACGCAGGTATTACACACGACCGTATGTGTAGTCCGTTGTCCTCATCCACCATAACTTGAATATGATGAGGTTCTCGTCGTATTTCCCTACTGCATAACTTTACTCCGATAGAAGTATAGAGTCCTGAGTTTACTTCTACTTCATCTGTGTCCGGAGAGAAGCCTGAAGCGCATAAGAAGTAAGAAGAAGCTGGGAAGCAGTTGTAGGTGAGTATAAGAAGAGAGAGAGAGACACGTAAATGTGTGAGTGTGTGAGAATGGAGGGTTTATAAGTTAGACGGTGGACAAGGTTAAATAAATCAAAAGGAAGGAAGAAAGAAAAAGGTCTGATTGGACTAAATGGTAAATTGGATGATTGGATGTCAAACAAAATTCAATCCAATCTGCCACTACTTCTCCACCACTTTTCTACTCTCTCTCCTCTCCTCCGCTCTGTTTGCTCATCAGAGAGACTTGAGACTTATCTCCGAGTGAGCTCAACTAGTTTGCTAAGCTTCTTGGAGACACACACACATGCACACACCTTTCACTCTCTCTCTCCCTTCTTTCTCAACAGACGCACCTCCAGCTATTTGCCATCTCATCACAAACCACCAGCACTTCTATTGTCGTATCATTTAGTCTTATATACCACTTGTTCTGTATATTCCAACACACGGGTATCATCTTATTCTTCTTCTCACCCGCGAACCCAGTGTGAGTGAACACGGAGAAAGCTACTTTCACCATGTGAGAAGTCTTTGTAGTTGAGTTTGAAGATTTGCAAAATTGTGTTGGGTACACTCCTAGCTGTGGATTTACTATTGTTAATTATTGTTAATAACGTAGATCGTATTTTTCAAAATTTTGTGTGGCACTGAGTGAGTTCTATCTAATGTAATCAATAGTTTCTGCAATATCAATTGAACCAGACTTAAAATTGAAATTATAAACTACTCATCGGGATTACTTCAATTTCCATTAATGATGATTCGACTGTCAAGAGCTCCATTCTACATAAGTTGACCCTCTGCTTGCATTAATTTAAAAAAGTGAATGCCATTAGACTTACCTATTTATACTTCATCATCATCCCGCAATTTAGCCTGAAGGAAACTAGCTAAACAAGCTTGGGAGAGAGAGAGAGCGAGAGAAAGCCATCAAAATTCTTGAGTAAATAGAAGAAAAACCAATTAGCTCAGGTTCCATTCAGGTCTTCGAGAGACGTGGAGATTAATTTGAAAACAAATTCAAAGGATTTTAATCATTTCTCGTAAATTTAATTCCTCTTCACAGTTTAATATGCAATGAGTTGGAGTGAGAGTAGAAAAGTTAATAACAACACACGGATGAGGTCAGAGCGAAGAAGTTAAGGAGTTGAGCGTGTAAAAGAGTCAAAGTCACGAGGAAGTAGATGAGATCGAGAGACTCGGTTTGCGATGGTTGATGAGGGTAGTTTTTGGTAGTTGGACGATTACATTACTCGAGAATGAAAAAGCAGGACGAGATGATGACGTGCGTGGTTTGTTCTTCATCATGAGCCACATGCAATGCAATCCAATTCCGTCCTTCTCTCTCTCTCTCTCTCTCTCTCCTTCCTGCGATTCCTGCCTGTCTTCAAATCAGAATTCATGATGAACAAGTGAAATTAAAATTTTCATTAAAACCTTACGTACATATTCTCTAACCTCCGTTCGAGTTGGTTCGAAACACAGAGAAATGAAAGAAAAGCCCAATAATAATGCTCCAAATAAACCTCGTGAACCCACAACGAACCTACCTTCACTCATCTCACCCGCTTCCTTCCTCCTTCCTCTCTCTCTCTCTTCTCTCCTCCTGTGTAATAATCTCCCTTTCCCTGGACTAATAAACAAAAAGACAAAGACATACATACTTCATTATCTTTTATGACTTTCTCAGCTTCCCATTCTTTCCATTGTCCACGCTGTGAGCCTTTAATGAATTTTTAATTGCACCTCCACGTGTACACAAACATCCCCGAGGCTCCTCCGCCGAAGAGCATCAACGCATTTCAACAATCGCTTCGTGTGTCACTTCCAGCTGCATGAAGAAAGGATGTAAGAAATAAAAATTCCAACGCACGAAGGATTGAGTAAGAATGACAAAATAATAATTGTGTGTATATTTAATTTAATTTCTTGCGTGGGTGGATGAAGTTCTCTTTACCCTCTGCAAATGAGGAAAGAGAAAGGTAACTGTAAGTTTGTATTAATGAATGCATGCGTGCTTCCTTGAAGACTCTGCGACTTGGTGCTTAACCTTTCTTCTCCGTATACAGTTTACTATATGCATATAGTGTGTGTGTGTGTGTGTGTGCCTAGGAGGTAATTAATGATTTATGTTAGTAGAGAGGATTAATTAGATTTGTGAAATTAAATACAGCAAAGAGGGCCTCGCTCACTAACCATGTCATTCATCTTCCTCTTTGCATTTCCTCAAATGAGAAGAGGAGGCGAGTGAATAGAGTGAGTGGTGGTGGTGTGTGCATGATGGTAATAATAATTTCTAAATTAAATTGGATGATGATGATGACGATGGTGGTGGTGGTGGTGGTGGTGGTGGTGACCGTGGCAGTCTTCCTCCTGACTCTGGCAGCTTTCTCGTTACTCATGCATAGTCTAACTAACTTTTAATTTAATTTCCTTGTCCACCACGACACACACACGAAGACAGAAGTGACTAGCAGAGCTGCTTTCCTTGGTTCCTCAGCTCATTATCTCGCAACCACCACCACAGTGCCTGAGCTGCCACTACCACCATATGCCAGTCAGTGCCATGCCCCAGCAGAAGGGACGCACACGATGACATGATTACTTTCACTCAAATTGCGAACAATCTGATGATGAGTGACTTTAGGAAGAATGGAGGAGCCATAGTGTGTGTATACGCTTAATACATACGTGGAAAGGGTGTTATTACGTACGTACCTTCTTTCCATCCATCACCACCACCACAAAAACAATAAGCTTGATTAATGCTTCCTCATCACATCTCTCTCTCTCTCTCTTTCTCTCCTATACTAACTCCCATTAAACTCTACCCTGCCACTATACACACACACATCTAAAACTTACAACTGAAGAAGGCTCCAGAGGAGCATTACTAAGTGGCTCGTAGTAATAATACTCCTACTCTCTCATCTTCGTACCCCGTTCTGGAGAACTGGAACTGAGTTTGGAGGGAGAAAGCAGGGAAAGCACTTTCACTACGCTCCTCTCTCATTCAGATTAGAGTCTAATATCCGAGTGCATTCAATTTCACATGTAATATCTATTAGCATCGTGTCTAACTTTGTGCTACTCCAGAATGGAGAGAGAGAACGTAGGTGGTAGTGATGGTGGTGGTGGTGGTGGTGGTGGAGAAACTGATATGAGAAAAGAGTAATGTGTAATGGATTCAATTTCCGTCTCCCCTCAAATGCCAAACACACAATTTAGCCCATCTGCTACCACCACCACTTCGATTAAAAACCCAATAATATTCTTATTAATAATTTCACTCAAACACGATCTTTCAGTTTCTCTCTTTCTCTCTCTGATGTGTGTGTGTGTGTGTGTGTCTTATTATTAGAAGGTTTTACGTCATACAGTCTTGAGAGTTGAGACGGGAAGAACCACGACTCACTTTTTGATAGAAGAGGAAGCTTGTTTTACCTTTGTCATTAGTGGTTTGAGTTGTTGTTCGTTGGGAAGAAGTACTTAAATACTTAAATATGCCTGTGTGTGCGCTGTCTGAGTGAGCGCGGAGGGAGGAAAAGTTGTGACACAATTAAGCAACAATCCATCAGACTGTCAAAGTCAATTTCAAGACCGTGAAAATCTTTTAACTCCCCCTTTGAAGGCCTAAAGTTAAGTTAGTTAAGTAGAGGAAAGTTTCCCCAGTTCCGTGAAAGATGAGACTTTGATATGGAATTGTAGGGAACAATGGAGGAGATAATTGGCCACACATGGCTAGGGTCGCAGTGGGGGAGGAAGACGAAGGGTCTCCCGACCCCTGCGGAGTCACTACACCATTCTGTGGCCTTTTTCATTAACCTCCTCTGACTAAGGGTCAGCGTGGTCAATCTTACGATGAGGCAGTTATGTGTGTGGAGGACCCTCATTCATTTATTCCATGCAAGATGGGACTCTTGTCATTATTTATTATTACGCAACACAAGACACAATTGATGGTGTGGGACTTAAGGAAGAAGAAGATGCCCTTCGCTTTCTTCTCAAGTTCCCTCAAACAGGAACGCACAGGGTCGTGACCCTCCTACCTGCTTCCCTTCTTCTTCTTCTTCTTCAAGCCTCTCTCTACTCATCTCTGTCTTGTTATCTTCCTCATCTCATTGAGATTCCTTTTACATGCGCATCCAAAACATTTCTAAATCATGACTACTTATCCCAAATATTCCTCATGCTGTGACTCAAATTAACGAAAGTATTTTAAACTCCTTTTCTTCTACTGTCTCGATCTCTTGAAGTTGGAGTCTGTGTGAAGAACGAGGAAGTTTGGAATACATACATCCCATATATACTCTCTTCTAGGCTTGTCCATACAGTAGAGAATTATTTCAAGAATTCCGAATTAAAAATTCCTCTTTCAGATTCAAACGATAATTCGAATTAACACCCTACAGTTCTGTAGTGGGGTAGTTTTCTCATAAATTACCAAATAAATAAATTCCAGGATGTATCTCCTCGCCGGTGGTGGTTGTGCACCTGAGGAAACTGAGGATGAGACTTGAGGAGACCTTGGGAAGTGTTTGTTGGCTGGAGTAAGTTCATTTAGAGTTTTGGAGTTTCTCTCACCGCAACAGAGGACATGATGAATGAGCAATTAAAAGTCCTTCTGGAGCATTACAAAGCACTTCGTTTCAATTGACTCGTTACGTGTTATGCACACACACACTTTTTTGACCTGGTGGATGCAAGGAAAATTCATTATAGATGAAAATGGAGCAGTCACTGTGCAACAAAGAGTGAGAATGATACATGAAGTCGAGCTACAGAGTGACGCTCATGAACAATAGGCCTAATCTTGGACACAAAAAGATCATCATTACTCACACAGTTGTAGAAAAAAGCTTAGAGTTGCCTTGATAGGTTGACGGGAAAAAGTGCTACTGTTTACAACCAGCATTTTAGACAGAGCAGCCTGACACCACCAGACAGTCTGTGAGCTAACTCAATTACATTTGAAAGTGTCAGAGAGAGAGAGAGAGAGAAGAGAGGAAGTACGGTCTCACACTAATTGATAATTTCATTAAATTTCACAAAAGAGGGATTTGAAACACTTTGAAGCTAATTGTGTCTGTTTCTTTCACACAAAAGTGAAAAGCAGGAGATGGCTGGATTCATCTCTGTAGGACACAAAAGATGGTTTGCAGTGCAGCCAATGTAAAAAGTGTCTTTATGTAGTAGTCGAATTGAGTCGAAGGATCAGCATACTCGGAAGTTGGAAAAAGCTCCGTGTCTCATGCACAATAGAGACATGATGATGATTGGCTGTATCTTCCGAGTAAAAAATGTAAAAATATCTTATTTTCTGATGTGTATCTCGTCATATGTGCATGTGTAATTCATACACAATGAGATATAAGCCATTCTTGTTTGTGAGAGAAGTGGAGCAAATATAAGAAGCAGAATCATAACCAATTGATCCTATTATAAGACTGAACTCTTCACTACACCTACTTGGAAATTAAGTCTAGTGAATTCTATTGGTACTAATAAGTCCGTAAATAAGCTTCCCATACTTAATTCTGTCATGATGGAAGATCCCTGTGAATTGAACAGATGCAGAATATCACATCTAAAGTAAAGAGGATAGATGTAAATAGATTAATATTATTTATATCTCGTGGGTGTACAATAAACAGCTTGTTCGATCTGAATACTATTGCAATATTTTATTTCTCTACATACATTCTTACGTTGCAATAATTATTCATAAAAATTGTGTAGAATTTGCTTGAAATACTCATACAAAGCAATAGAGTTAGAAATTATATCAAACTCATAAGGACCAGCCAAACTGTTTGTTTATGAAATAAATTCTTAAATAATTTTAAAGTATACTTTGCTTTGTCAACTGATTTAAATTCGTACAGGAGCAAGAAGCATAACACAGAGTTCACAACAACAACCTGAGTTTTGATTTACAAAGATTAGAAGCATGTTGGAGTATCACATTGCAAAGTTATGAGAGATTCAGTTAAGTATCGTGGGTGGTTGGATAGTTAAAATAAAAATGTAAAAACTAAGTTGTACGTGTGTAATCGTATTCTGTTGAAATTACTTTGAAATATGATGCTGCTGCAAAGGTTGTTTATTTTTCAGATGAGGAATGGAATGTTTCGAAGGTTAAGCTAACAGCTAACGATGTGACTCATGCGATGAATTAGTTTTGTGTGTGCAAGTAATTGGAGTCATTGTTTAAGAGAGAGATGCTACTTTCATTAAGGGGGAATTCTCCTCGCGTTTTAGTTTCAGGAGAGAGAGAGAGGGTGTGGTTTGGACGACATGAAAAGCCTCGTCGTCCTCGTCGTCGCCCCTGGATGATCTCTTCGAATGTACACACACACACACACATACTTCATACTTAGTTACCGAGTCATACTACTTAAGTACCGAAATCTGACGAGGACACGATGATGACCTACTATTCCATCAAATACAGAATACATTACTACTTTTGAAGTATCCGAGAATATGTTACAACGAAGGAGAGCGAGAGATTCTCGCGTTCGTTTCAACTAGGAGTGCATCTCAGATTACACACACTCTCGTAGGACTACGTGACATTTTCATCTTCAAGCCAACCCGTGTCCAATTTGTAGGATTAATTTTAATTGCTTCGTGAAGGGAGGAAAGAGCAGAACGACCTTTAGCATGCGATTCATGTCTGGGAAAACTGTGTGGAGTCTTCTCTCTTCTTTAACAAGAGAGAACCTTTGGTTTCGTCACCACTTCGAAAGATACACTTTTGCATGAGCTGTGCATATTTGCGTTTTGCTTGCCAAAGACGAGAATGTGAGTATTTGTTTTATGCATGCTTTGTCGGACCATTATGCGGAGTATTACAAGTTGTCTCAACCAGCTGAGGCCGTTTATAATTTCTTCCGAACAAATCCACCTGGTTTGAAAGAACTGTGTTGTTTTGGAGAATCGTTTTCCACGCTTAAAGACTAAGGGTTAGACAATTGGCTTGATTATTACAGCTTTTCATATTGAGCTTGCTCAGCTTGGAGTTAAGAGTTTAGAGTACGAGTGTGTTTTCATATTCAGTACGCACACCCTAATTCACTTACTGCTCTATAAAATAAGTCGAGAGAGACACAGAGAACATTTTATGACCCAAGACATTTTGTCCCCTGCGTTCTTCGTCATTCCTCGTCAAGTCCAAGAAACAACAGAACATCCTTCTGAGCCAAAACCTTCCTTATTTTCGTGCATCTCTTTCTTTCATCCTCTGCTCCTCACCACTAACCAACGCTCCTATGTATGATATGCACAAATACAAAAGTTGTAAAAGAAAAATCTCTAAGCTAGAACACTAGAAGAAGTAGAAGCGACTGGTGATCCTGCTCCTGCTGCACCTTCCTTCGTTGTGTGTGTCTCAAGTTTGTCTCTCAACTCCCGAGCATATTCGCCTTCAGCATTTGCTTCTTCTCTGCTTGCTTGCAAGCTCCGATTGGGTTTTAGGTTGGAAGTTGGAAGTAAAAAAATGTCCCCATCGAAGACGACGATACTAAACTACTCCTTTTCTTATTCCTGTGTTGTTTACACTCGCCGTGCTTTTATTGTTGCTAGTTGACCCCTACGAGGCTGTGAGTTCTTTCTTTGCATCGTGAGGAGGGATGTGTTAAGCCAAAGAAGAGGATTTTGTTCTTAGGAATTGTCTACCCGACCTGGTCACAAATTATTAGAGGAAGGTGCTTCTTCCTCGCTACGTACGAAATATGTACACGAAGACTTTGAGGAAACTTGGATAGTTGAGTTGGATAGGAAGAGAGACTCTCATAGAGTCCCTTGGTAAATAAAAGTCCCTAAACTTTTATGACAAGGGAAGACAGAAAGGAGACATCCTGGGGTTTATCCTTCTAAATGCATTACCTCTTAAAATGAAGTGAAACCGACCGAGAATATGACGAATGATAAAAGAATATTATTTTGAATTACTTAAGTGCACCACCACCAGCAGCAGCAGCAGAAGCTTCGGATGCGGGAACTAAGTACGAAATTTCAGAGTTGTAATTTTGCCCCTCTCTCTCTCTCTCTTTATATACCTTAATACCTTTCATGTGTAAAGCAATCCATTCCATTCCATTACTTTATTTATGCGTCCGACTCTTCCTGCACTGAAGACTGCGTAGGTACTTTCTCTCCCAACGGTTTCAACTTCCATCAAGTCCACACGCATTTAGAAGTATAACACACAAAGTAAAATTATTAACTCGGAGTGATTTCATTCGTCAAATGCACTTACTACGGCCCAATCGACTAATGGATATCCGATGCACCTTTACGGGTAGTTTTGTGATGTTTAGTTTGCTGTTGTACCTTCCACACGCATTCTTCAATGAAAAGAGACTTGATTGTTATTCACGGAAAATGGAAATCAACGCTGTGTGTCAGAAAAGAAAGAATAGTTCTGTGAATTAGGTACCTGTGAACTATCATGAACAAAGCGTTATTTCTTAATTCTATCCTCGCAGTACTTACTTACTTAAAATATTATATACTTAAGGAGAATAATAACATGATTCTTTTTTGGTGCAATGGATTTTCTCCAACATAAAACACAATACATCTGTAATTAGATTATAAGTACTTAGTATGGATTATAATAATTACATCATTAAAGAACTGACAATTTATTTCTTGGTCATCCTTTATCCCCAGGACTTAACTTGTTAATAATTTAATCACACTGCTTATTTTGTAAATTAGCATAATTCAGTTTATCTTATTGTAAACTTGAAGGCTGCTTTAGCGAATTGCACTTAATTTGTTCAAGTAATCACGAGAGATTATGCAAAAGGAGTTTTAAAGATGAATAGCCTTTCATTCAATTGTAATTATGTTTCCATTATCAAAATATATACTCCCTCGGGGAATGAATAGCCACAAAGATAAGCTTTTATCTTTAATAACAGTAACCATATTACCAATAACCATCACCACCACCAACCACCCTTCAGCTATAAGTGTACTCCGTTAACACACACACAGGTGACCAGAAGGGGATAATCGAGGAGTCCTTATTCACGCAAAGGTGCGTAGACTTCCATTGTACATTTCTATTTGAATCAGAGAATAAGTATACACGAAGGGTGTGTGTGTGAGTATCGTGCATATCCCGAGGAACCTCTGGAGTTTCCAGCCTTACAAAATCCATACAGTGTGTTGTTAGTGTTGGTAGTTGAATTCTAGTAATAATAACTTAGATTGGTAGAGTACTTTACTGTTTGATGATTACAAAGACCCTCAGTTGTATAGTAGGAGGCCTGCTTATAATAAAATATGGGAAAGAAGAGTAGT
>JAQGBV010001414.1:0-15767 GCA_034698685.1 Isotomurus pseudopalustris
GTATCAAAAGCTAAGCTTGCTACGTTAACTAACCAGCCCATGTGGGATGATTAAGTTTTTACGGTAAACTAGCTATTTTTACCTAACCTGGAATTGCTCAAAAACTAAGCAACTTACGGCCACCAAACTTTGCAATGTGTTAAAAAAGCGATAGAATTTTGTGTTTTGGAAACATAACTTTACTGTGACCATTAAGACGCGCGTAGCAAATGCTTAAGTCCCAACTTGCAGAATATGTTAAATTCTGTTAATCAATGTATCTCATGTTTCATCACCAAATTTGAAAATTTTTATTGCTGCAATTATAGATTTCGGTCCTTGTGAATTTCAACAGAGCACTGGACACGTAGGTATAATATTGACCTTAAAACACAACTTAAGTTCCTTTCTAAGAAGTTCTATAAAAGTTCCGAGCAGATTTCCACGATTCCATATTCGATTGACAAATTTTGAACCAATGAAGTTTTGCATAGTATATTGTGTCTATCAAAAGATGAGCATGCTAAACAACTGACAAGCCCGTGCGGAGTGATTAGGTTTTTACGAGAAACTGGTTAGTTTTACTTCACCTGTAAGAGCTTTCCTAACTACTAATGAATTTACTACCTATGCTGACTCGCTGTTTAAGTTCCAACAACCTACCACTTGTCCACTTGTTAATGTCCCTGCATCCCTTTACCACTTAGCAACGACTATATAATTAATAATTAAAAATGCATTTATAATGGAAAACTCATTTATAACTTGTGTGCGTTAATACAAACTTGTACGTGCCAATCCATTCCTGGGCTTCGAGAATCTGCTTGGTAGTGTAGGTTTTTCCATCTGCTTAGAGAGTCTACAGGATGTAGGAAGTGGTGTTGGCCTTTCAGGCTTCTCTTAATTAACTTAATGTAGGACGGTGTGGCCAAAGATTAACCTCCGTACAAAGGAAGAGCTTACTCTATTACAGGAAACTACAGTTTCTGCAATAGTATTTCCCAAATCAGTCGTCGTAGGTAGCTAGGTATGGCCAAAA
Organism: Isotomurus pseudopalustris; assembly: GCA_034698685.1. Lineage (NCBI taxonomy): Eukaryota > Metazoa > Arthropoda > Collembola > Entomobryomorpha > Isotomidae > Isotomurus > Isotomurus pseudopalustris. The sequence goes on from JAQGBV010001414.1 coordinate 1,019, forward strand.
TATTGAAACCTGCAAGCAGCACGTTATATTTGAAAACACATTCATATGCTGCATTTTAGAGTTTATGCAGATTTGGATTACACACGCATGAACACAAAATTTGAAGTGAAGAACTATTCGTTGTTTATAAATTGAATTCAGACCATCAGACCTGACCACAATACTAAACAGCTCACGAGTAATAGGTCGTGTAAATTTGAAGTGGGAAATATTACCCTCTGGACGTTAATTAATCGAATTATATTACAGGATTACATGTTTGATTTTCCAAATAACTTGGTCTCACAGTACATCCCAAAATTATATCCCGAGTTTTATTCCTGGTTCAAATCTCATGTCTCCGTTTTGGATTTTCAGCTATTAATCTGTACCCGAATATCTCGTCATAAATAATTTACTATTGGATTTAAATCGTCAGAATGTTCACAAATCTATTGGAACACACGTTATTTCACATATCCTCGTTTAGATTTGGAGCGGAAGGCTAATATTAACTGTAAAGAGAAAGAATACGGATATGGCCGATTATTTTTGCAGTTCGGTCCAGTTGGTTTGGTGACCACAAGCATTCAGGATGCATTGACATAAACTTGAAAAGAAAAGGCAGGTTGATTTAAGCCTGCAAGCAAACCGTTGCGTTGAGTAATCCGAGGTAAGAAGAATATGGACTTTTTCTTTTGTAAAAAAAAATCAAGCGAACCGTACCCAGGGAGAATTGTGTACTTTTGTTAACGTGAAGATCAAATAGAATGCAACGAAGCAAGGCACATCCAAAACACATTGAGCTATCGCAGGGTAAATCTTAAAAGGTCGTGGATTCTTAAGCAGGCAATCCATCTTAAAGGAGAAAGTTTATATGATAAATATATATAGTGTGTACTCGAGATGAGGCTGCACATGAATGTCTCACCACAATGCCAGGCGGATTGTTTAGACGTTGAATGATGCTTAGCCAAACATGGGGAGTTCGAAAAGAAGCTGGAAGTCCTGTGGAATTGAGAGTATGAATGGAAACATCCAAGTACATTAATGTAACTGATTTTTTTGGCCATTCACAAGATTGTTCTCTCCTTCTCAAATTCTCAACTCAAATCATAGTGTGTACTGTGTACTTTGCCAAAATCACGTTTATTGCTTTCAGACACAACATTCCATGCTTACATGCACCATTAACAAAAGTCTTCATTTTTTATCTTTCCATTTATCTGGGATTTTGTCCAAAATCCTGTCTTACGTGTACTCTAAACTCAACTGCACTGTTAAATTGATCTACTTTCATACAATAAGTTATGAGACTGCGATTGAATCACTTGCCAATCTTTGCTAAACAAGTATCCAATTAATTGAAAGGCTTCATCGGCTTGTCAAGTTTCTTATTAGGGACTATTGTACGGTGGAAAGGTTTGTTACGTGGGAGTCTAAATCGTGGTAAATTTTTGTTTCTGTTTAAACTGATTTTGAGTTGAAGGAAGCAGACCATGTAGTTGTAACTGTAATTAGCAAGTTGTCAAAGCTTTCCAAACTTGAATGTTTTGGAAGGAAACATTAATGGAGTTTAAAGTTGTACAAGAGCTTGTTCAGGTGTCAATTAAATCATGGAAGTTATACAAGTATGTTTGTTCTAGACGACACACTTTCTCCAGCTGACTGACAGTTCTGCAGAATCTAGTTCATTTCGTATGTTGTCAGACGAAGATTTTCTACGTCAATCCTGGGAGTCAGGCGTCTTAGAGGTGTATTCATGAAATCCTTTGTGGATACTGCGAACAACTCATTCTTGAGATGTACGACTCTCATTTTAAATGACAGAACAGAGTTTAAGGCATGAAGCAATCCGAAAACAAGCTTTAGTAGGTTCTCTGCAGGAGAACGGATGATATTTGGATACTTAATCTTCTTATACCAGGAAAGAAGGAGTTAGCTCCTTTACGTTTACAGACGGTTTGATGGAGATAATACTTTACTGCAAACTGCAACCAACGATACCATCCTCCTAGGAATAACAAAAATTTACACAACTAAAGGTTTCGGTCTAAAATAACCATTTTTATTCCGCAAAATCTCTGGGTCTCTTAAATATTTTCTAGGTCTTGGCGAAAAGAAACAGAATTTTTCAATATAAATCCGGCATAATGTTGACAAAAAATAGAATAATTCGCATAGAGCAATGGAGCACAAAATATGGTGCTTAGAAGATTCCCAGTCTCTCGTTGGAGGAAAGTATACTTTTTGATTTTTGGAGAAAGTCTCTTGACAGACCACTGCTAGCAAACTTGTTGGAATTGCCTTGCATGTATCAACTGTGAAAAGAATGGGAGTTTTTTCATCGATGTGTGAGAAGTTCGACACGATTTTTGCAGACTCAGTAACAAGTTTTTTTATAGGCTCGAGGCAATAATCTTCGACCTTCGAAAAGTTCTCACTTCAAAGAAAAAAGCGCATTTCATATATTTTGCGTAAAAGGATAGAAAAAGACTATATAATGAAATGGAAAGTGTCAAAGTAAACACACTGCGATCGCGAGTATTACACTGTCACTGTGTGTCGTGTGTCACTAGATTTTGAAATAGAACTATGTACCTACCTACTTTACAAAGGACGTGCATATCGACCAGCATAAGTATATATCTTGTTATAAAGTAACTTTGTCCAAGTTTACTTTCAAATTTATCGAGTTGAAGAAATTATTCATTGTGAAAACTGAAAAACTTGTGGTTTGAGCGACCCAGTGGTGAACAATTCAATGAAAGGTGGTGAAATGGAGACAGAAGACCGTTCCTTATCTCCCGAACGAATGTCCCAAAGCTCCCCTGCTTCTGGCAATGGCACTTTTCATTTCCCTGAGAACCTTTCGGCTGGACGAGTTAAGAAATGAAGGTATAGTTTTGTTTTCCTGAATCTCAGTTTTCCCACAGAGAACTAAAACTCACCTCTTGGTTAGTCTACATTTGGGATTTCGGGACACACGAGGCATTGATAAATGGGCGACTGATGCTGGAGAAAGTTGTTTGGCGAGTTAAAGGAACGGGCAGCTCATCTTGATGCTTTCTCTCTGAAGGGTATTCTCGATTTCATATTACAAATTGGGGGTTTGTGGTGCATCCTGCAAGAGTTGCACTTTGCATCTATCTACTCCTATGTGAAAGAGAAACCTCCCTACCTACTTTATGTACGGTCTCTAGCCATGCAAACATTTTTTCCCTCGTCACTGCTTGTCAGTTAAATCCACTCTGCTTGAGATGATTAAGCTCTGTTCTGACAGAAAGGCAGTTAGTATAAACCTACTTTGACCGATTTCACACTTTTCACCACTCAGCTGTCAGAAACTATGAGCTGTACGTTTTACTAAAGAAACTTCGCAGTACTTTTGTGTGTGTAATGAATCGAGCTAAAACTTTGCTACGAGAGGTTAAGATTCGAAGTCGCTCATCTATTCATTCGACGGGATTTTAGGATTCACGAAAATTTGAAAAACTACTACATGAAACATACATCTGTTGGGTAAAAAATTTCGAGTCCATTAAGAATGAGAATGCTAAGTCTAATGATAAGTCATGTTGGGTGGGAATACTTGTAGTTTCTATAGTTTCTACTAATGAACTTACAAACAATGCTCCAAGATAGAAAATGGTAGCACGGTCTCTTTGTCAAAGTGATTTGAAATAGAAGGTCAATTTTGTAGTTAAATTTGATGTACTTGACGATCCGCTTCAGGCCCCAGTTCCATGAAGCTTCATGTTGCCCTATTTTTGTTCCATCATATCAACTGCCGAGCAACAAAATCAGTCGTAATCTCGTAATAACATATTTTCTAAACATCGCATCTAAACGAAGGACGCTTTCCCTCAGTGTGGACCCCGTTGCAACTTCAGCTGGTATATTTTCGACCTATAAATGTCTACAGACCTGGCCTATAATTTTCTTCCCACACAGTAATTCCTACATACCTGTCACTATAGGAAGACGCAGTGCACAAGGATCAGCGCAAGGACGCCTTTATTGTAAAAGTAACTTCGTCAGGAAGTACTTGTAATGGGATCTATGCAGTGCTGACTTGCTCTTTTTTCCTGTTTAGTTAGCTTGAATTCCTCAACTTTTCTTCAACTTTTCAGCTTCATTAACTGCGGTGCATTAAAATTTGAGAAGAAAATCTCATCAAAAATGTTTTAATAGTCCCCAGCTAGTTAGCGATCACATCAACTTTGTAATCAGTCCATTTTCGACTACTGCCAATAAGTTTAAAGACACTCATCCTTCTAACAGTTTTACGTTGTCTCAATTAGGGAAATAAAATTTCATCTTTCCTAAGATGGTTTTTAAAGTGAAGATGTGTCCTTTGAAAAGCATGATTTTACATATCTGACATTGTTAGTGACGTTTGGTGACTAAAAATATCGGGCGTTCGTAAGCGCAGGACAGCTGAACAGTAAATATTGAGGCAAGAGTTGAATTGTTTCTGGTGCATGTTACTTACTTAGTCACCCAATTTCCTGTGGCCTAATGAGAAAATAGTTTGCTCAGAGATCCTGTGATTTTCAAGAATACCAACAAGATCACAGGCTGCAATGCAAACTTCCCTTTCCCAATATCCAATCAACACTTCGCGTATGTGAGAAGAAATGTCTAAAGTCTAAAGGCAGAATCAAACACCTTTTGAAAGTATGTCAAGCGGCGCTTGCAAGCGATAATGCAAGTCTGAACGAACTCATGAGAATCCTCGAAAATGGAAATTTTGAGAACAACTAAATACTGTGACTTGAATTATGGATGAGACGAATGGATTCCTGAGGTTTGAGTGAATAGGAAAGGTGATGATGCTTTCTCTTCGCTTCTCATTTCATCCCAGCCTTCATAAGGTTTGCATTCGATTATTGCTGTGGAGAAAGTTGCTTAGATGCATTAAGGAGCGCACCGTTATCTCTTCAAAGGCTTAAGAGTCACGGATGAGGCGGTTGTGTAGATTTATATTATCATTAAAATATATCTTGAAATACGCATAATGTCTGTCATACACTCGACATACGAGCTTACAAGTATACGTAAGAAGGGGCGATGGCCTGGAATGTATCCGAATTTTTTTTCTTGCTTTGAGGAAAGATTTATAACTTGAGGTGAATCTCATAAAGAGTGAGGTGAGATGAATTCTTAGAAATTTTCAAAGAAAACCAGAGCAAATAATGTGGTCAATGTTAGTTGTTAGTTTCTGCCGGAACCGAGTCTTATGAAAAAAAATCTTAGAAGAAAGCTGCTTATTGTTTAGCTCGCAGGCTGTAGTTTAATGTAGCGGTTGTTGAAACACGAAATCCACAGACTCTCACAATCAGCCTAGGTTCTAGATGCTTTATTAATAAAAGATGCTTTGATGAAAGTCTACTATTATTGACAAATCCACCTCATGAAACGGTACGCGACAGGAAGGTTATCTTATGTTGTGTCGTAAGCCTGTATGAGAATTCAGCAGAAATACTTATTTTTATTATTATTCTAACTCCTTCGGTCGGTGGATCACTTCAAACCACGGAACTCTTGTGTCATTGTCAGTCGTAGTTTCCTATTAATGATATGTAAAAAACATCACTTTCCATCATGCACTACTTGCAGTTTTTATGTCCTTGTCAGGAAAAGCTTTATAACTTTATGTAACATTACTTACGTGAATGCAACGGAACTCATCTTGAATATGAACAGAGTGAACAGTGTCCTAACGTACTATGGTTCGAACTGACTGGGATTTAATCAGACTTGTGAGTGTAAATGATTATGATTAGGTTTTGGCTGCACTGCTACAGCTTCTTGGACTACTCTTGAGCCCTTGACACTCATTAAAATGGGCGAAAGTTAGATATTCTGTATTACGAAATAAGTTGAGATTAAGTCGTAAGTCATGGAAGTTGCAGGCTGTATGCAGATATTAAAGTTTGTCGGCCAAGTCACCGTGTAGCGTGAAGGAAGGAGGAGTGTAAAGGGGTCATAAAATGTCTCCGTATGTTTTGTTTTATGGCGAGAATGATAACGTAACATTGTGCATCGTGCGTGGAATTATGAAGATTCAGTGCAGTTCCATTTGAAGTAAGTTGACTGAATTTAGAACTGCTGCTTTAGTCTGTTTTCCTGCAATATCATCTAACCTAAACAAAAAAAACCACATTGGAATTCGAAGATCACAATAATAATGTCATAAGGGTGGTGTCTAGTCTAGTGGTTATTCAAGGATTCATGAAATATATCAACACTAAAATTATATGGGAAATGGCAAATACCTAACCTGATACGTACACAAGCACTTGGATTCGTTCTCAATAGAATTTCCATTTTGATCGATATAATTGATATAATTTGACATATTAGACGACCAGACTTTGAGATCCGATAACAAATAACATCAAAATCCGTGAGCATTTAAGAATCAGGGATGAATGTCTACCTTCCTATTTGGTTTGAATGAGGTTGCGCAGGTAGAAGCTTTGTTTAAACGATTAGTCGATTTTCATGCACAGCTATATGTATAAGCCTTGTGGTCATTATCTATACGGCAATTCATATAATCAAAGTGTAATCCTTAGAAGTGTTTGATCATGGCGTAGTAATCTGCATGCGACGTCATTACCTGCAGTCATTTTAAGAGTGTTGAGAAATTGGTAACGTAAAGTTGAACTTTTTATGTGAATGTGAGTGAGTCGCTGATAAAGATGAACGGAGACCCTCAGGTCGCTGAGGTCACCAAGGATCCATAGCTGGAATTCTGCAATGAACTTTTTTTAGTACCTACGTGCGCTCCCATGAGAGTTCTACAAGTCAATGTGCCCAAAAATGTTGTTTTTGTACTCAACATTTATGACCAGGTTTCACTTTTGTGTTTTGTCTCCTAATACTCGGAATTCTTTGATTATTATTTGGACTCCGGTATTCTTCAATTCTCGGTACCTTGTAATCATCCGCAGGTAAAAATCTTGTTGTCTACGGTCTATCAACTTTAAGAGACGACGAGTCTCCGGCCTTAATACGCATTAATTATTTACGGAAGAACACCACAAGCCATGTTTCATAAGAAAATAACTTCAAGACACAGAAACTTGTCACAAATAATACAAAAGAATCAACCTTTCTCCTCAGTTTCCGACGCTGGCACGAACCATATTATGCACAATGGCAAAAGGACATATACATTATCTGCACAGACTGACAAAGATGTATGCGCCCTTGACACATAAAAGTACGCAACTTTCTTTATGGTTTATCGCTTGTTTATCCGCGGACTTTTATTAGGAGTAGAAGGATTATGTAAATCTGCAGTATATTTTGCATCTACCACTATAGCTTGGCTGTAAGCAACAAATGTCATAAAATTTATGGACTCTAATTCTCAGGAGGCGTAAAAGAGTCGTATGAGGTTCTCTGGAGAATTTCAAAACTCTCAATCGTATCACCGAACGTTGAACGTCGAGAAACAAGAGAAGATGAGGCAATTTCTTGTATTTCGTCTTACGTCTTAAAACGGTAAGTTGAGGGGATTCAGACACGTGTAGGTTCTACATGATCCTTAAAAGACAGTTGACGGAGGGACGATAGAACGATCTTTTTGCAATAACGGTGGCTCTTTTATTGAATCGAAGAAGAGAGTGGAGACAAGTGAAAATTCTTTTAAAAATGACATTTTCACACACAAGTCGAAGTCGAATGCCTAACACAGAAATACCGAATAGATCGAGTGTATCTGGAGGAGTTCTATCTTTTCTGCTGAGCAGCGATGGAAAGTGTGTTCGACTTGAGACTGAACTTGCGTGAACGAAGTGATATCCAACTCCAACCCAGCTAGGCCTTTCCCGGACTGGGCCTGCATGCATGGTGACCTGGTTGACTGGTGAATTTGTAGGAATGAAAATAGTTGCTTCACTTGCGAAGACTTCCAGACAGTCAAGTTCAACTCGCCCAACAATGTTTCTTTGGTCTCTTGGATTTTGAGGAATCGGAATCCACTTTTCTCTTGCTGGTGCATCAATCTGAATTGGAACTTAATTGTATTAGAGAAGAGATCGGGAGTACAGCTAATTTACCCCAGTGAAGTTTCCTAACAAACAACATACCCACGCACATTTACACACGTACGGGTTTTATAGCATCTCATAGTATAGTTAACGAGCAGTGTCCGAAATTGAGGTTAACTCGGAATGTGCCACTGTGAGTAACTTAGGATCGTCTGTTATTTGCTCTCAGTCACAAAGGGTTGTTCATCTGCCAAAAAACTTCTGACACTGAATTCTTGTTGTGTGATACTGAAGAAACAAGAGTATGCAAAAGAACTGTAACTCTGATCGCAGTCAACAGTAGATTCTTTGTGGTTGCGAGGAAGTGAGACTTTCCCGAAATCTGTCCCGTGAATTGTTCGTGTGGAGTAATAGAATTAACTATTTTACTTCCAAGTTGGAATAAAAAGGACTTTTCTGTGCAAAAAAGTGTCCTTTTATGCGAACATTCCTGAAACGAAGGAGGTGAGTGACAGGGAAGTAAAGCAGAACCGGGTGAAACTTCAGCTATCATCGGTTTTATGTGTGCAATAGATCAGGGACATCAAGTGTAATCCTAATACTCGAATTTGACTTGTTCTCCATAAAACCTTCTTTCTTTTTTCGTAGCTCAAATAACTTTGCTTTCACCCCGTCACGAAACTTCATCTGAATGACTTATTTCCGCTAGTTTTTACTCTAGAATTATGGACATTATGCAAAAACGAAGAAGAACTACACGGTTCCATGAATTCAGTCATATAATTAAATCTTCTTTGAGCTTAAACTTTTGAGCTATGTCTTGACTTTGGAAAGGAACCATTTGAGTAAATCGCTTCATCATTGTGTGAACTGGTGAAACTTGCTTCAATCAGAGGGATTTCGTGGAAACATACTTTCAAAATCTCAAGAGAACATTGCAACGCCGTATAAACAACATCATCATATAATACAGACTTTGTGTTATTTCGCTTTCGTTTGTGACAGGTTAATTTGAAATTTCGACGCAAGACCGCAACACGAAGTCAAGCTCGTAACATTTGACAAAAGCAATTTTTTACTTTCTCCTGTGTCGATTGAAGTTTTTTGCTTTTTGCTGTGTGACCTTGTGGTGAACTCATTGCAACTCGAGTCTCGTTCACAATCACAATGGATGGGAACTTCAGTGAAGATGACTTTAACGATTCTCTCATTGCCCCAATTTCGAATGAAACTTACTTTCAGTCGAATACCACGACGGTGTATATGAACACGGGAGATGAGCTGTACGAAGTTCCAATAAGTATCGTCATTCTCCTCTCCTTGTTATACGGGGCAATTTCTGTGGCTGCTTTGATTGGAAACTTTCTAGTGCTCTGGGTCGTTTCAGTAAGTCTTTCAGGTTGTATGGTATTATTATTACTTAAGAAGACGAATCTCTTTAAGTGCGATCAATGGCTTTCTCTTTACTCTCCTGTTTTTCTCTACCCACTTGTGACTACTCAAAACTTTCATGCAATGCATTTTCTTACTCTCACATTGAGGGAAACTTGCTGACACGCTCCCATTATGAAGTAATAAGTAGGTGCTATGTCTCATTCATTAATCCTCATAAAACTTAGTCAGTAGTCAGTACTGGTCTGGTTGAGTTAGAAAAAATCAGGTAGATAGGAAGGTAATCAAATTGTCGAATTGTCTGCTCGAGTATTCACTGTCTAGTAAATATACATGAAGACCGAGTGTCATGCAGATTTCAAATATTTTCCATACGGTGCTCTCGATTTCAAGCTTCTTGCACACGCTTTGAGGATTGACTGAATGAAGAATAAAACTGAATCATACATGAACATGTTATAGATAGTCTTAATATCGAACATCATATTAGAGACTGTAGAAAATACCCCCTCACAATCAAAGTGCATTGTGGAGTTGTAAAGAGAACGAATGGATTTGCTCGCTGACAATGCCACTTCAGCAACTCGTCATTCTGTCAAACAGATTTACACGAACAAGGTGAAATGTTAATCATCATCGTTGCTGGAGAAACCAAATGGAAGTTTTGGTGGAAGTAAGTGTACAATAAACTACCACGTCCTGGTGGAACGATCGGAGGTTCGGCGAAAGGATAATAATTGTCAATGTACATCATACGAGTGTGTTCAGAGAACGACCGATTTTTCAAGCTGTGAGGAGAAAGCGAGTCATTGTTAGTAAATTGTGCTGACCAAGCAAAAAAGTTAAACGGAGGAGGTACAAATTGATCATATTTGAGTGCAGTCCATCGTTATAATATGAACCTTGGATGTAACTTGTGTGTTGCTGAATACTCCATAAATTCCCTGTTGTTTTTAACGAGTAGCAAATAAGCACAGTTTCGAGGTTTCGACTGCACCAATTATAGATGAGACGAAATGATATTCTTATCCCTCGTTTTTATCGCCTCCCACAGACAAACAAAGATTCTCGGAGAAGTTCTATTCAGCTGTTTTTATTAGGACAAAAGTATTTTTCATCTTCGTTTAGACATGTTGTATTAAAGGCATACACACTTTACTCATACTGCATTACAACATATTATTATTACATGAGACAGGAGGGAGAAAAGTGATGCCAAAAGTTTCTGATAAGAAGACATCGCTCCTCTGACAACAATAATGTCAAACTAGAAGGATGTCAATTTTATGAACCATAAAGCAGACTTACGAGTCTTTGCTCGCACATCATCATTGTTCGCCTTTGTGGTGGAATGTGTGCATTTGCACATAAATCTTCAAGAGAAATATTGCTCGATTTTGGATGGTCAATGTGAGCATTGATAAGATATAAATAGCAAAGGTTGGAATCACCGTTCATTTTTTGATATTAAGCCAAGATTATCAATAAGATCGATAAAATTGAGGCCGACATTCCCGTTAAAACTTACATAGATGAAACAAAATATTTCTGTAGACATCGTGAGTCATATTATCAGATTAAGGTTTATTATTACGGAAGTCTCTAACAACAACCTGTGGTCTGTCGCAAAGTAAAAACACAAAAAATCGAGTACACTTATGTCTCCAGTGACTCTTGAAACTTCTGAAAACTTTGAAAGGGAAGCACTCAGCTTGAACAAATAAAAGCATTTCATTGCTTAATGCATCGCAACGTTGGTGAAACATTGGATACAAATGTGACTTTTATGTAACTTTTCAGATTTCCAGGAGAATGAGAACAGTGACAAACATGTTCATAGCCAACCTCGCTTTTGCAGATATCATCATTGGATTGTTCGCGATTCCATTTCAATTTCAAGCAGCACTTTTGCAAAGATGGAATCTCCCGGACTTCATGTGTGCGTTTTGTCCGTTTGTTCAGGTAATCTTACAGGTTTTCTAACTGATTCTGCTGAAATTTTATAAATAACGTGCGTTCCTGCACATCCTGGTATTAAAATTCAATGTATAGGCTTCGGATTACAATTCACCAGTTTATTTATTCATGAGAAGTTCTACAATTTAGGGTGCCAAGCCAATCAAGACTTTATTGTTTGTGATGAAAGAATAGAAAGGGTGCATTCGGGTGCATATTGCACATGAAATGTCCAATTATTATTTAAATGGGTGTATACTTCGAGGATAATTGTGTCCCACAAGAAATCAGCCATCTTTATCTCACTTCAAACTGCAATGAGGAGCAAAGCTTGTTAACTTATGAATAGATATGTTTGTGCCACAGCCGCATGAAGCTTGTATCACCTCTCTATAATGTTCGAAAGCCGAGTGAAAGTGATCCCATGCACAATAAGAGCATTTAAAGCGAAACAGGACCCATTTGTCGTTCCCAGTTGCAAAATACAATTTACAGTTCATATAATAAATTGTGTCTGAGAGTCGTCAGCCTGTGGAGTTCTCCACATCAGTGGGAAACACAGTTCTTGCATCTGTGGCGTGTGGTTGGACTAAGAGCCTGTCAGCATGTATAATCTTTAACTAGGCTTATGAATGAATTGGAGGCTTGCTAAATAATTAGTACCCAATATTCCATGACAGCAGGAGAGCATTTTGTCCAAGTTATGATCCCATGAATTCTCCAAAAGAGTCCCTTGGTTAATTGCCTTATATCCCACGCCAGAGCTAGTACAAAGAAGCTTACAACGAAGTGTATCACGTCGAGCCTTCTGACACCTTCAAACTTCAGATTATAAATGAAAATAAATAATTCATTCGTTAAGTCCCCCATATGTAATAAAGTATGCAGACTATTAAACATTGATCCAAGGAATGGCGCTAATTGATTCTTTTAAAACTTTATCAATCTGAATGAAGGATGGAGCAATTTAAAACGACCAACTATCAAAATGTCACAAGTTGTAGATGTACGTAACATCATATGGTTCCCCAACAACTTGTGACTGCAGACAAATAATTCAAATGTGAATGCCTTGTGAAAAGCAACTTTTCTGAAGGAAATATCGTGCGTCGAGTAAAGAGTTATGTAAGCATTTTGTTTAGTTTGGAGAAGCACTAGGTATTATAATATCTCCATAAATAAAAGATCTTTGAATGAATGTAAGTGTGAGCCTTGAGACGCTGCCTAAATTGAAATCAATGTCATTATCGTTCTTGCCAGTTTGTTTAACTTTGAATAAGTAAATGTGGAAAGAAAGTTAAATGTGCGAATCGTGAAATATGAAAATATGGAAAAGTATTCCAGTGAGTCACAGAACAGCGGAGGTTTTGAATCTTCTCAGATCTCTTTTGTATTAACTTTTCGAAGACGCCTCAACACAAGTCTGGAAAATTTAGACGATCAAAGGCTAGTTTCACGCATCTTTGGGCAGATATGCGACTAAAAGTTGTGACGAAGTTTTGTTCTTCTACAAAAAGATAGCAGAATTGCGAATGGGTGTGAGTAAGCTCTTAGCTGCATTTGATTCGTCTTGAAAGCCTTGATGAAAGCTGAGTTATGTGAAAGCTGAGTTAAGTATATGTCCCTCTCTACTTGATAGGAGCCCACATGAACCCGACTATGAATATTCTTCCTGAATTCTGAATGTGCGAAACTTTCACCGTAGGCATACGATCGAGCGACATGAACAATCAGGGAAATCCCAAGACGCTCAACACGTCCTGTTATGAATTCCGAAATGGTCAGTCGTGAGTAACTTCCTGAGAAAAGTCGTGGTATAGTTCCCTGCGATATGGCCCAGCCACAAGAAATATCACATGAACCCCAAGGTGTGTGTCTATCTGTAGTGACAACTTTTCCTTTCGCCACATTACCACCATAAAGAAGCACCCTCGTCCTGGGTAACCGACGTGTTCTGAGTTTTAAAAGTTAACCAACGAATATAAAGGAATTGTTCAAGCCAAAAGCCAAAATGACACCGGCTTCTGGGCGTATATAGAGCAGCAGCAGTTTTGCGTGCGAAATGACGATTATCAAGGCTATCTAAAGGACCTTTCTAACTGCCATGGGACATAATATTCATGTATTTTCACTAAGAAGACATTGGAGATAAAATTGGTTGGCTGGGAAAGGGGAGTGTGTTCTTTGCTGCTCTAATAAGCACGTCCTCTCTTCATGTCAATCTTCTATCTGGTTAACTAAAGAATTTATTTTCCCCACAAAGTTCTCCACGGATAAAACACTTGATTACTGCTATACACTGCTCCCTTTGAAGAAATTGGTCCGTTCTACATTTGTTGTATACACACACTTCGGCTCAATCAATCTACACTGATTGCTGCTCACGTCCCACTTTGCTCTCGGCTTAAGGAAAATTCTCGGCTCTAATTTATCTTGTCGACAAATGTAAGAGATGCAACAACAGCCTCATTATTACAGTTAAGTTGCATCGGCGATGTGCGATATGCGATTACAGAATACAATGTAATAAGAATTTAATAATATCACAGTTCTCATTTCAAAATTCAAAGGGAACTTTCTACATCTAATTTCCTGTTAGCAGGCTGGTCCAATTAGTTCTTACCCCAGTTCGTAGAATAAAAAGGTTTTGGAAGAAATGTAATCAAAAGGATGTCTTTGATATTGTACCTGCCTATGTGGCGTGAGGGGAATACTATCACAATTACAAACTCTGAAACAAACAATTGACAATCAGATTACCGTCATGCCCCTCGATCTTGTCTCTCAGGTGTATAGGAAATAATAGGAATATCATTAATTGACTTACTCGCCGGGACTCCTGCTAGGTTTACTGCCCTACAGACGGGAGTCACGGCAGTTAATTACTAAAGGTAAATGAAATTCTACCCGATTTGCTAACGAATTGAATAGTTACGCAATGACAAATGTAGAAGCCGGATGTACTGAAATTCCGGAGTGTTCGGTTGTTCGGTGTTGTCTTTGTACTGGGCTTGATTCTATTTGCTTGTGTTTTGTATGTTGGTTTACTTATTACAGTCAAAGGTTGATGTTCAGAAGTAGAACATTTTGGTAGGTGACTTAAAGCGATTGCGAGTTATTGCGGTTACAATTAGTAGATTCCATGAAGTTTACTCGCAGTCCTGTACAACCAAAATACATTGGATTAAAGAGTAATCGTAAGCTCCTTCCTTCAACGAATGTCTTCAGATGTTCACGGTACCTAAATTTGTAGAAGCTTTCCTCGAAACGTAGGAATAGTAGAATATTATTAACTAACCATGTAGCTTAGTGAGGAAACCAAATGTGTCCCAACAAAAAGCACAGAGAGAGTGTAGACATTTGGTAAAGCACTAATTTAAGTATAGTGTAGTTACGACAGCTACTTAATTATATAT
>JAQGBV010001415.1:0-15764 GCA_034698685.1 Isotomurus pseudopalustris
TCATCAGCGATTGTCAAGTCTGGGTAAAGCTTAATTGTGACATCATGATTGGGAGGAGCCACTATGTTGTTCCTATCCACATCGACGTCAATCCCGGGGACAGTTATAGTAATCTGATAATACAAATACAATTAAAAAAATTATATTTGATCAGTAAAACTACAAATTACGACTCATTGTGAATTGAAAGAACAAAACATACTCTTGCCCCTGAGCTGTCGAACTGAGGACAATTGAAGGCTGAATCGTTCATTGTTATAACAAACGACAATCCCCAGGGTGAACCCTCTTTAAATTGCTGCAGTGGTCCGTGCTGAAAGCTGCCATTTCTTGTTTCCTCGTGAATACTTTGGAGGTGGCGACCCAGAGTCCAGTTGCTCCAGCTTCTTCCTGTAGCCTTCTTCTCAAACTCGTCTCTTGACCACAAAGCTTTCATAGAAGGGGGACTGAAAAATCAAACCAGGAATCATTACAGTAAGTATGTTAAGAAATTGAGAATTTGCATACCCTTTGTACATGTCGAAGTCAGGCATCCTGTTGAAAGCGCAGCCTCCTCCAGTTGTCTCATATGTGGAAACAAACCATTCGCACGAAACATTCGTTTGCATATTCCATGAGCAATAACTGAGCATTTCTGAACAATTTTGGGATGCCTGGAGGTTAAAGCACATTTATGGAATTAATACAAGAAAGGAACGTATAACTCTAGCAATTAGCAACAACTATTGAAATATAGTTATATTTTAATTCTAAGTATTGATACTTACCTTCTTCATAAAAGGCAGTATTTTTCCAGCAATCTCTTCGTCGTCTGGATCATCTTTAATCTGCTTCCCTAATAAGTACAAGTCCAAGTCTGTTTGTTCGAAATCAGTCGTTGGGTGCAAATCATATCGAGAGCTTAAACTTGTCTGTGGCTGGCATGTGTGTTGCATAAAGTAGACAAGTTTAGCAACGCTTGTTATAGTATCGTTTTCTGATTCTGTGTCTGAGTTTTCATGCAACTTTCTATAAAATTAGAAAACTCAACCCTAAATTGTATTCTTTAACTCTATTAATTTGATATTTCTTTATTGAACTTACTCGAAAGCGTCTAAAATGGAAGCTTTCTTAAGGCATGAATTTGGAACCACAGTGAAGGATGGATATGGCAAGTCTTTAGTGTTGATTTCTTTGCTTCGGAATGCGAATAAAATTGGAGTCATCATGTTAAATACATACGTATCATAGCTCATCTTGGTTCCAATTCCGAAGGCCAGGAAGAAAAGTGTGACCCACATTATTCTGAAAAATACAAAGAGGGACAATACTCTAAATAAAGACAATGAAAAAATAATCCTTTTTTCAGGCTATCGACAGAATTTCAGATGCTATGAAAGTTGTTTCTGCACTTTGGGCAATATTTTTGATTACTCATTATTGGTGGGATCCTATAAGCTGTGCTGCAGAATGCTTGTGCCCTGAAAATTTGCCGTGGCCTAACTATCCGTTTAAAAAAAGCAACACACAGAAATTATGTGGAAAGGAGCTGAATATTGACAATGAGAACTCAAATTGTGAACCTGAACGAATTTACACCTGTACAGTAAACTCGACTGACGCCATTTCTATATGGGATTGTCCATCACAATCTGATCATCGAACTCCCTGCTGCAAGCCTCATACTGATACACTATGCATCCCGAAAGGAAGGGACACCGTCAACATTGGATGCTTGAGAACTCGGACGTGTGGTAACAAGAGGAATGCGGACTTTTATACTAAAGAAATGTATGGTAAACTTCTGTACGACACTAAAGACTGTGGGGCAATCATAGACGTATATAAGTTTGAATAAATACATAATAGACTTGTTTCATAACATTGTCGGCCAAAATCTACCGTCCGTTTTTTAAACAATTATTTTCGCCCCACACACATAAGTAGGTCTAACGGACATGTGTGGGGAAAAAATATAAAGTTCAACTCAATCCGATTTATAGACTAACAAATGAAAAAGACTTGGCATGAGGACGCGGAAAGTGAAAGTGAAGTGACATCAATAAACTATACTATGACTATGAATTTAACTTACCTGTAGAGAATCCCTCGATCGGGTTTGATGGCTTGCTTGAGTCCAGCCAGTTTACTTTCATTAATGCATTTAATTATTGGATTCGATTTGTCGGGATTCCATCGGTCTAATTCCCGTTTCTTCTTTATCAGCGCTCTCCACATCCTCCGGACCTTTCCACCCGCAGCACCACACTTATTTGCAAAACGCTTCCAACAACCATCCTCTGGGGTTGATTGATGCGGTCTGATTGCTGGAGGCATTTGAATTCGAATCAAATCCGAACCAGCAGGCCCAAGCGTATCTTCATTGTTGCTACTCACGTAGATTTCTGGAGGACGCGACGGAAATTCTTTCGCGTTTCTTTCTCGAATAGTTGAGGACGTGGATGCGTATGTCCATCTGCCATTTGGATTGCATCCCTCCCTGACACTTTCATCCCCTTCTGGGGGAACAGGACTTTTTCGTTTATCATCTTCTAGAGATTCCTTTGGAGGTGAATCTTCCACAGTGAACGTCTGGGAATGTTCATCAGAAACGAAAGTCGCTTCGGGGCTACCTGAGAAGCCTCCAGTCTTCGGAGTGGAAGGCTGCTTGTCTTTCTTGTCAAATAAAGCGTCCTTTTTCTTAGAGCCCTCAGATGACTTCTTTCCGTAATTGAAAATGGGATGCGTTCGTGTCATGGTTTTCTCTCGACTCTCGCAGTTGCAGAGGAAAAGTTGAACAATTGGAGAATAAATCTTCAAGTTACACTTTTAGTCTGCTAGTTGGATCGTCTTGGGTTGATGGTTGATTGCCAATGAGCTCAAGACGACAGACACTGCGGTATTTAAAGGAGAAAAGTAAGCCACGTTAGTTTCTGGATTCGACCATTCGCTTCCTCCTTATGAATCATTGTTCAAATATTTTTCATACACCTCATTTCGTGTTGGGTTGCTTACGTAAGTTGGTGCATCAATTTTTAAATTAGAAGGAAAAATAAAAGTACAATTAAAATATATAAGAAAACAGAATAGGCTTATTGTTTATATTAGATGCACTCGCGGAAGTAGGTGCAGTGTAAAAGCGTATGAAACCTAATCGGCCTCATTGAATTTGCTCAAGTAAATTGGAACCTTAAGTACACATGACACATATTATATCATATCTTAATAAATACTTTCTTTAGTTCCTTATTTGCCATCTTGAAATGCACTTTGACTGTTTGACGCATGAATTTTTAGTTTCACCATTTATAATATTGTGCCAATTATACCTTCTTTACTTAAGTGAAAGCATATAGCTGACCAAGACTCTGCTGATCCGTCGTACTCCAACGGACTTCCTCATTTGCCATTTGGGCACACACGCAGACTAGAAAAGTAAAGAGTAATTATCAGAATAATGCACTGATGACTGATGAATATTGAATGAATCTCATGGCGAATTGTTTGCATAAGGTAAGTTAAATAAAAGAGAAACCCAGTCTTACAGTTTCTCATTCGAGCTACACATATTTTAAAAATTCAGACGCAACAGTGGACTTCCTTGTTCGCTTATAATTCTTCATGTATTTAGTCTAGAAGCCCGCACAGCAGCCGAATAATTTATCCCCGAAAGTACACGTACTCTAGCAATACTTTGTCAGCGGGATAAGTAACTGGGTGTCTTGGGGAAAGCCATAAGTGCATCGTACAGATAGTCCCTTAGTCATCCACTTTCTCCTTAACTTGGAATTAATTGATTAAGCCACCAAGTTGCGTGTGGTGTGCGAAGGATGCTTTCACGGTAAATGCATGCGGAGGGATGAGTAGTAAGGTAGGTAGGTAGGTTGGTGTGTGGAGAAGCGTGTGGAAGGAAGTAATGAAGAAGTGGAAGGAGACTCGATTTATAGGTGTGTCGGTGACACTTTACTTCCCGAGTGGAATGATGATCCTTTGCTAAACAGAAGAGGATGAGGACGAGTCTTTTTATAGCCCATTTGATGTTTGAACAAAGCATTGCAAACTGCAAAGCTTCTGCTGCATTGCTAACAAATAGCCTGTGACTTTTTAAGCGTCTTCCTTCATCCTTCCCATCTCTCACCCTATCTGATATCTGCTTGCTCGAGTTCTCTCTTTCTCTCTCTCTCTCTCCTGAAATCATCGACTAGCCCATTCTACCGTTCTTCAATCTATTCCTCCCATTATTCGGAGATAAAAAACCCACCCGGGTTTCTGACCAATTACTCCCAGACTCACACAGCCCACAGTCACCTCCAACAGACACTTGTCATCTTTCTGACATCATTGACTGCAGTTGCAGGAACTCACTCTCCCTCATTCGTGTGTGTCCAGTTGTCCAGTATGCATGGGAAAGTAGGGAATGATGGAGAAATCTCCACTTTCCAATGGACTTTCGGAGCACCCTGAAATGTCACCCGCAGTTGTTGGCTTGTGTGTGAATGCCCCTTGTGTGTCTCTCTGCTTCGTCATAAAAGCGTCAACTAGTCAACTAAGCTTGTCTCTCGTTTCTTCCACCCCCACCGACGACGACCAGCTTCCCTTCCACTCACAACTCATCTTTCTTCTTGTCCAATCTCCCCCTTCCTTCCTTCCCTTATATAATCATATAAGCTTTCTTGGCTCTCGGACTTTCTCTCTCTCTCTCCCCTCTCCGTGTCTCCTCAGCTTTATCTGACTTACTTGGCGTTATTTGTTCGTGTAAAAAGAACTCACTACCCTCATGGATCATAATCTGTCTGGCATTTTACTAAAAATTCATGGGGAACTTACAACAAGCCTTTCCCTTGGCCACAAGAACCGTATTATGTGCCCCACAAGAAGCAACTTATTTCTCTTCGTGGATATTTACTCTCCCCGATGCTACGAGAAGATATGGCCAAGCTGAACAGTAAATTATGCAGTCTCAGCAAACCTTCTTCTCGAGGAACAACAACGCGGAGGAGTAAATAAGAAAGCACATTCTTTTTCTTGTCAGTAATTTATATGAAAAGAAACGGCACACGAGGTATACCAGCGAGGAGCCTGTGTGACTTAATTTAGCGAGTTAAGTTTCATCTCGTTGCAACCAGAGAGAGACATGCATGCACAATGCACATGGTGTGATCAATAATTGGTTCCTTGATTGGAATTGTTGTGTGCATGTTTGAAAATAACTACTGTGGTTATGCACGACTTATTGGTTAAATGTAAGGTATTAATAAATAGGGCAGAACTGAAGGTGTACGCATATCGTGTCTGTATGAGCGATACGGGTGGCTTTAGACTTTAGAGAACCAGAGAAAGTCGACGAGTTATCGGTTGTCGGGTGTTAATGGAATTTCCATTTGGGTTTTATGCATGTAAAAAAGCGAGGCTTGTCGCTAGTTTAGTCTTCTATTGATTTAGGTAGACGGAGTTGTTCTTGTGTGCGTCAATGAGATTGATAAAGTTAAAGTTAAAAGCCAGGAGAGAGGGCCATAATTTAGGACAAAAATTGGTGACAATAATGTAGCTGAGGAAAGTGGAAGGCCTCGCGAGGTCTCTAATGGCTAGAGAAGAGCGACAGGACAGAGAAAGTTGAGGCTTTCTTTCTCCAAGAATTCTAAGCTGCATTTACTAAAACAAAGCACTTACTCCGACTATTTCATTTCATTTTTGGCCTTCCAACTTTGCACTTTGGGTTGCGGAAAGACTGAGGAAGGAAATGTGGAGGAAGAAAGCCAAAGAAGAAGAAGAAGAGTTGGTAGGAGTGAGAGAGGGTACAACAGACAGAGAAGATGAAATGAGTCTCTGCGGGGATACTCACTGCTGTGGTGTGTTTTCGAATTTTGTATCGTACAAAACACACACACACACAGTTGGAACATTTATTATTGTGTGTGGAGAAAGCTACCCTCTGCCTCTGCCGTCGGTCCTTCCTACATCCTCAGTGTCTGTGTCATTCAACGGATCATCTCCGGTTTTGATGTTGTTCGAAGGCAAACCACGGTTGGTTCATTTGACTTGATTACTATCGACAATGAGTAGAACAACGGGAGTAATTCCCGGTTTATGTTATGAGCTATTGTTTCATGATCCACGAGGGCAAACCCGTAGCGTGTGGGTTTATAGTCAATAGAAGTAGTATAGTGAGTTAAAGAGAAAGTATACAGGGATATTTAACAGCTTGGTGCTTCTCGGTATATATATCTACTGTGGACTTAACTACCAAACTACAAACTACCAGTCACTATAATAGTACACCCGACAACCGAGGAAAAGGTTGAAGGTAGTATTATTAGATGGAGAGGGATTTAATAGTAGGAGATTTAGTGGAGACTGAAAGAGGGCAGAATAATGAAATTAAGTATAAAGTCAGCATGAGTAGTTCTTTAGTGACACGTACAAATCTCATCTACATTATGACCTCGTGTAAAATCATGACAGGGAGAGAGAGAGAGAGAGAGAGAGAGATATTTAACTCGGTATTTATGTCTTGCCTGACATTTCCTCTGTGACCAACAAAAGCAAAATATAAACCATTTCTTCCTCGCTATTTACTAATGTATGGTTTAATCCAGATTCGTTCTTTCACATTATGCCAACACTTTTTCTGTACTCGCTACTCCACGAGAGAAGAGGAACTTGTACATAATTATTGTTCATTTTTCCTTCGCAGAATCTCCAAAGTTTTCAACAGAATTTTATGGACAAAACTCAAGCCTCCTTTACGCTACATTGATTGCATCTCATCAGCATCGATTTCTAGATACTTCGTTTCTTCATTTCCATAATACTTTTATGCTTTTATCTCCTTCCTCTCTCTCTCTCTCTCTCTCTCTGCAGAAGATGGAATGGATCGTGAAACACTAAATTTCCTGCCCTATTCGATGATATTGTGATTCAGTCGCCCAGAATCCTAGAATGAGGGTCTCTTTCTTATCTTTCACGTTGTTAAAGGGCTTATGGGTTGTCGTTGTTGTAATACTGAACTTTGCTTTGTGTCTAAGATTGACTTTGGGTTGGGATTTTGGAGATAGATGGGTGTGCGTGTGACATATGGGGGTGTAATCAGATCGTGGGTATCTATTAAGGCTTTCTGTGCACACACATCATCAGAGAGACTTGAATTCAATAGTACGCAGAAGAGAGTTTAATTCCAGTTTCTGACCAAAATGCGTGGCGGGGGTGGATGAACCGGAACTGAATGAACAGCGATTGTGAATGAATGTGGAGTGTAAATTGTCGCAGACGTAATTGACAGAAAAAGACTAACTACTCGTGACGTGACATTTCATAGTGCATTTGATTTCTCTACATTCACTTCCTGTCTCTGTACAAAAGTACAAATTAATGCAACAATACACAGACACGAGCGGTTGACGGTAAGTGAATGCATTTGTGGAAAAAAGAATAATAATTCTCCAAATAGACATTCACATTGTAATTTTGGCTGTATTTGTCAGTGTGGGTGAGTAGTTGTTATTTGTTAAGTTGGATGGAAGGGAAGCTTTTCCACACACGAAGGAGAAGTAAATGCATAAACCTTTTATGACACATTCAATGTGAAATTACAAATTTGACCGAAAACATCGAAGCCCACCTGGCTGCTGTGGACACTACGGGTAATAATGTACACTTGCTAGGTTGCCTTTTCCCTTCCTTCCTTCCTTCGGGGTCTACTGACTCATATCAACTTTAATTGGTGCGTGGGGCATGGCAAAGATACAAGTGGAGATAAGCTGACTGCACAAGGCTTTCTGGGGATATCACGTCGGAATATCTTATCTCCAGCGGAAGCTAAGGATTCGTGGTGGTTGGTGGTGCGAAAATGAGCATTTGGCTTTAGTCCGTTCATTTCCAGTTTATCTGCAGCCAGCTATCCTATTATTAAGCATGTGAAATTGATTGCCACCACTAAGAACATGTAATATTGGTAATGGAAGTTGTCTCCACGCTCCGCGCATTCACTTGAATAATACAATTCCAGGAACTTCCAACATCTGCAGTGCAAAGCGATTAAGTATTAACCTACTTGCGGTTCATATTAAGTCATGGGAATTGACCGAGTGTTTTAATGGTCCTTTTGTATTTTAGACGAGTTGCATAGAAGGTCAATTATATCCCGAGGAAATCCTTTAAGCCAGTTTATGTTGAACTACTAAATTAAGAATACGAGTAATTATGCATTCTCTGTTTACTCACTCATTCTCTCAATTCTCTCTCACATTTTCCATGTCTGCTTACTGGGACTGGACAATTCATTCATGAGACGAGTTTCAAAGGAATTTCGGCCAAAGTGCTGAAAGAAGGAGCCCAGTAATTACCAATTTCGCGGAGGTATAAATCGATGGGAATGTATCATTAGTGTTTTATAACTATTTGAGTTGTTTAACTGTCAGATGAGGAACTGTGAAGTGAAGGTGGAATGTACATAAGTTCATAATAATGTGTAGCGTGTGAGGGAGGTTTGCCAAATGAATTTGCAAGAAAAAGTGAGTCCTTTTTGAGTGGCATCTTCTCCTTATTTATCAAAGTATAAAGATTGTCTTCCATTATAACTCGTTCAAAAATTCCATCTGTCCATAAAACGGTGGCGACTGGCGACAAAAGCTCATGTACAATTTCCATCATGTGCGTCAATCACTCCACCGTTTTCTGTTTGTCTTGTTTAGTTTACGAGGATTGGATTCCCAATTTCTCATGAAACACCAAACTAATTTTCCGGTTATCATTGTCATCCACTCAGAGTGAGTAAATGAAAGTACTCTTACGTATATGTTTACCACTCGCGATCATTCCATTCCACGTCCCATCCCATCAGCATACTTGGAACTTGAATGGACAAACTACGGGTGTACGGAAGTCGTAGTTAAAAGGAATTGAATTATGAATGAACGCAAAGCTTCCAACAGAACTGTCTTTGTTGGAGAGTTGTCCCACTATTTAAAGGGAAGGTATACGAGGCAGGAGTAGCTAGTAATGCTGAGTGTAGTAGATTTGGGATAACACGGCGAGATGTCAAGTGTGGACAGGGAACAAGTCTGGTGGAAATTAATATCGCGAAGAGAAAGTCCCTCGTTTTTCGATTCCGGTTGGCCAGTAAAGATGATGATGATGATAATATTCGACCTGTCCGAAAGTTAGTGGCTGGACAAATGGTAGGAGATAATTGAAACTCTTGTTTGTGGCGTACTCGATGGAGGAGAGAGAGAGAGAAAGTTACGGATTGCCATTTATTTCCCACTTTGCATATTTTTGAGAGGACAAGTGGGACGTGTGTGTGACTGTGAGGCTATTTAGGTCGCATGTGTGGTGGCTCTCCTTCCCACACACCAACTTTCATCGTCGTCAAAATCATTTGAAATATGTATATACTACTACTACTGCAGCAGCTCATCTAGAATTCTCTCTCTCTATAAACATAAACATAGCTTCAGTAGGTCTACAAATGCGAAGGGCAAAGGGACAATCATGTGTGTTCGTTCCGTCCGAATGCTAAATTCGAAGTATTCGAAGAGTATCCACGAGTTGAAAAGTTATTGAGGGTGCTATTCCATCTTTAATTCGTTTTTATTCACCCGAATGATTCTCTGGTTCGAATGTCAGTCACTCAATACACAGAGGCAGAAATGTGTATGGACGGATGAAGGAATGGGGGGCTAAACATGACGTGTCTCGTGTTTCGATTCGATATGTCTATTTCGAAGGAAGAACGAGAGCTTCTGCTCATCTCTCTCTCCACTCTCTACATACATAGTGAAGCCTGCTTTGGATTTGATTCCTTGGGAAACTATGTATTCCGCATCACGTATGGTTCAAAAAACCTGGAATTTCATTCTCGATTATTGAATTCACTCCTTGGTCCGTTGGACTCGAACTCATCTGTAAATCTCTCTTGAATTTTGGGTGATAGAGTTTCTCCAGTCTCCATCTCGATAAGACTCCTTCTTTTTCCTTGTCTTAACTGAAAAGACTCTCTCACGATCTCTCCCAGTTTGTAAATGTGACGGAGTAAAAACTAAAAATAGCTACCAAATGAATTAACTCTGGAAATGTGAAATTTGTAGTTTAATATAAAAAGCTTGTATGACACATGAGTCTGAGAGTATATATGTATAAATTCAACTGTATTTCATATAGGAGACTGCTGGAAGTCTCCCCTCTCCTCCCTCCGACCAACTCTTGGCTGCCTAATCCTTGTCAATCTCATTTTACTTTATTGCTGAGACTCGAGTTTCCGGTCTCAAGATTAGAAATGAAAATCCATGTTCAACAATAATAAATGCAATTGCCTATTCCTGGAACAAAGTGAGAGGGTTCCTCTCGATTCTCATAGATTATTACATGACACGCCAACCCTGTCGGCCCATAGCAATTCTACTCGAACAGAGCTAATTCTCAATGCAACTTTGGAACTTCCAATAATAAAAGAAATTCAAGTGTGAATTGGAAAATCCAACCAATTTCTCTGTGTTCGTTCATTCAGATAAAGTAATGTTGAATGTGGAAGCAAGGAAGCCTGGAGGTGTAATTTTAAAAATACGAAATGAATAGCCTCTATTCTACACTCTGATACACTGTAAATTAAGTATACACAATGTTACAAAAGAAAATGTACAGTCTGTGTGCCCTGTAATAATCCCTGTTGGTTAATTGCGAACCCTATTTTTACACTGATTATTGACTATCCAGCATCATAATGTCATTAGTCTAATAATAAAATTGGTTGGGCCACTTCTCCGACTACTCCTCCTGTTGTTAGTGGTGTGGAAGCATCATTATTATTGGGTCTATTGTGTATTCTACTATTCTACAGCTCCCCAGTCATCCTGAGAGTAATTCTTCTCGTGTAAGTACCGGACTGAGGCTGGTAGTTAGTTGGTGTTGGTGGTGTTCAATCAAAGGGTTGCTGACAACCCTATGAATGATGAAATGAATCCATCTCTCACTACGCAATTAGGCCTCTTCATTCTCATAAATAATCCATGAGTTTTTAAACAAAAATACAATTCTGCTTGAAAGAACAATCCTGTTATGTGATTGATACAGACACTCTAGACACACATCCGTCGATGGAAAAGTGCTGTCAGACTTCACGAGAAATGGATTAGATGTTTCCTTAATCAAAAGATACATTACCTGGGCTCTTGCATTATTGGTAAATGTGATCAATCAACCAGCCTCAGCTTCATCCAAACTCCTTCCTTCCTTCCCAGTGAGTTACACGCATTATGCAACGGAGTAAACAAAACTAAAAGCACATTAGACATTATCACTTGAAAAATACATCTGCACCTTTATAAAGAAATGTGTGTGTATACCTACCCTGATAACCTACATTGGTTTAGATATACACTACACTGTTGTGCCTTGTGCGTAGGTGTGCCGGTCCAGATGAACTCCATCGATGAGTGAAGGGTCTGAATAATGTTGCCTAAAAAATAATGTTATGTAGTCTGTGAGTAAATAGAATGCAGCTGACTTTTTCAATTCACACCTTGCACCATCACCAGTCTGTGAGTTTTTAAAGGAAACTTTACTCTCACTAGTTGTATTTAGCTATCATCGCATGATGACTTTTCCACCAAAGTCACAGATGCTGCTGGCTCATCTTTCGTAATACCTTGCAACATCATCAAAAATATCATCGCTACAAGTTTCTGGCTGACCTCATCCATCGAAGGGAAGAGACAAGATAAGTAAGTTTAGGCAGGGAGAGAGATTGGAGACCCTTCTTCTTTGTGCATTGTCGAAAGTCTGGAGTCTGCAAAGTAAACCAAATTGACACAACACGAACGATATGTGTGTGTGTGTTCCATTCGATAATTCATTGTTGAAGAACATGTCAATGGAGAAATGGTGACATATGTGAAATTCTCATTAGTAGATAGAGTTGTTGTCATAATTAGACCCGAAATGGGCATCACAGGATATCACCCCACTTCCGTGGCCTTATGACAGCACCACTCCTGCATTAATACTAACACAAGGCATGAAACCGAATTTACTACTACAGTCACTATTTCACTAAAGCAGAATGGTCTGCAATCCTACTGCAACTTCAAATAATAATAACACATTTCCACTCAACCATTTCTCATCCTCTGCTATTTAATGATCTAATGATAATGCAATTTAAACGCTGCAGTGAAAATTGGAATGGTGGTCCACTAAACTAATATTAATCAAGATCTGGATCACAAGTTAGCTCTGCAATGCTGCAAAACTGAGGAGCTGTACGCCTGTCCACCTAAAATGAAATGTCATCCTCAAATCGAATTTATAAAAGGACATTTCATTTCTCGATTTCATTATTTGTTGTAGAAAATCATCAAAATCGTAGCAGGCTTGAAAGAACTACCAACATTGTGTAGGCATTGTAGGTTTTGTGTAGGTACCACAATCAAAACCTTGTGCACGAGAGTATTTCCCGGTGATTTAAACAGTAAATACACGTTAAGTATGAGGCTGCCAACAAGAAAAAAGGATGTAAAAATTTCTAGAGTTTCATTAATTGTTAGTGTAGCAAGTGGCAGTGTTATTGGTGCTTGGAGAGTGTAAAAGGCTTGCGGAGAATGAAAGGCGTGTGGAAGTCTTATCGGGAGATTGTTTTTGTACATTATGTACACGTAGGATTAACGACTAATCCTCACATTAGACGGAAATATCAGTGGAGGTAAGAACGCGTGTATAACTGGCAGTAATAATGAATGACCAGAGTCCTTTAGTGTAAAGCGATCAGAAGTATTTTGTGAAAAGAATTATACACTTGTGTCAATTAAATGACATTTCACCTTCGAGTAAAGTTTAATCAGGAGTAACAAGAGAGAGAGTAGTTCTTTTCGCATGCCATGTGGGAATTGCCGATGCTTGAAATAAAACACGACCACTAAAGCAATCGGAGATAAGGCAAAAGAACCCGCAAGAGTTGCACGAAACCTTCTCAGTTTCGAACAAATTTCCGTTTCCAATAAAAGTGAACCTGCAGCTTGACCAACAACACCAACAAGCAAAGAGCTGAAACCACTGGTCGCTGTTCAGTCTTCCTACGGTGGTATACTAAATTAAATTTATATGTATACTGCGTGTCCACAGCTTTAAAAGGATACTAAAACAACCTCACAAAATAACAACATAACGAAAAGCCGGACGTGCATACCTAGGCACTTTATTTGTACGTGTGTATGTCTCTTTCCTCGTGGAAATAAATTCACTTTAAATTCTCTCGTATGAAAATGAGCTCTTTGGAGGCCACAAATAGTCCCAAACAACCTCCACCTCTCCGTCTTATACTCTCCAAACAACTCTGCCAATTAATTTGCAACTTGTTTGCTGGCTCTGTTCTTGCAGATATCCCTAAGCATCTGTCTGCACTCGCCCTTATATTGCTTTAGCAGAATTATCTTTCGCATCCAGTTGCCAAAACACAGCACAGAGCACAGGTAGTACACTAAACTCCTTTTACTTCTAAAGTATTTTGTAGAATTCTAGTATTAATAAAATACTCTTGGGACTCGAGACTCTGCTGCGACTGCTGGTGTGCAGAGTTTTACAACAACCACCTGGGAATTCAATGAATACTTTTATGCCTCACCTGCAAAATATTCAAATGACCGATCCTTCGTTAAATTTTGCAGATGCTTGTGAAAGTGTCCACACACGGTTTAACCTGTAAACTGTAAACTGAGAAGACGTCTCTGGAATCGATATTTGATTATTCTTAAGGAAAGATCATTTCTATTCACATGGAGGTATCGAACGTTAATAGTAAATTGATTTAATAGAGAAACCACCGGCAATATTCATGAGACTGGTGTGAGACTACACACCAGTTTGGAGTTCGGTGGTGTTGGATATTGAGACTTGTGTATGGAATAAAGTACATTGAAAAAGCACTTCATATTTTTGTGTTTGGGTCGAATACCAAATTTGGAAAAGGGTTGAGCAGAGGAGGATGAAATATGGTGATTTCTCGGAGATTAAACCAAGCCATGTCGTGTTTTCCTCGAGTTTTCCTGGATAAAGTAAGCAATCTAAGACGGCTGTACATCCAATCTACTCCTCGTGTACGTGGAGAAAAAAACGCTTGAGAAATAAGAAGTAATGCACCTACCTTTATACTTTATATTAAGTAAGTAGAAAACTACCTTCACTCTCTCTGCTTCGTCTACTACCCTTCCTTCCTTCTCCCTTCTAACCTACCCAACAAATACTTAAATATGCCTGCACACTTTCTTCCAAGAAATGTGTGAGCAGGAGAGAGAGAGAGAGAGTATAAGTTTTGAGAATAGGCATATTAATTCCCATTCCTCATGCATGCATACATATATATGTCTTTTTATGGCATTTTATATTGGAACAACCCTTTTAACAACACCACAGGATTTTTAGTGAGGAAAGATTTGATCTGGAGAGAGTAACAAGAAAGAGGAGAAGGCGGAGGAAGAGAGTCATAATAATGCGTTGTGTAGTCCTCCATTCCCTAATCTACATCTCAGCAGGGATCTCTCTGATGAATTTTTCACAAATCAAAATTCAACCGACCTCTCTCCTTCTTCTTCTTCTTTTCCTTGAGCTCCTTCTGCTACTGCTGCCCTTTCTCTGTAAAACAACTTTTGCACGAGTCACCACCGCTGAACACACACACACACACACACACACACAATAAGGCAGACAAAAAGCCAGAGAAAGTAAGTAAGTGTGTGTGTCTCTGTGTGTGCATATCTTTTTCTCAGACTTTATTATTACTCTGCTGCGACTCATATATGTGTGTCCGTTACTTTTAAAGTTTTGTGTGAATATATTAAAAGTCTTAAAGGACGGTAGGAGAGCTAGAGGCTTAAAAGGAAAGAGAGAGAGAGATGGGTGGAAATATGTTGTATGGTGTGTGTATGTGTGTGAGTGTAGGTTCTTTGAGTACTTAAGAATGTGTCATGGACGAGGAGTCGTCCAGCCTAAAGCAGATAATAAAGCACTCTGTCTCACTCTTCAGCCTCGACAATACAATAAAACACATTATCTCAAAGAAAAGCGAGTTTGATCCCAATTTTTCACGAGCCTCTCTCTCTTTTCGTTGAGCTTTTTGTGCCAAGTCGTAGTTGCTCAGGGCTGTGGGTTCTTCAGATACAGGGCACAAGGCACTTGGAGACATTTCATACAATAATATTTCTAACTCTCCTTCCACAGAGTATCCTCAGTATTCTTACTATTAGAATAGCACGGAGGAGTAGCCAGTAGAAGGGAAGAAGTTCTCGAGGCTCCTGAAGGAGAAAGAATGGGACCATGACTGCTATTACAGAAGTACGAGTGGTGGTGGTGGTGGTGGTTGTCCTTTAGATTTGGAATTTACGAGACTCCTTCTGCAATACTCGTGGCCTGCTACAACGGAGGCTAATATATAAATGTGTGTGGGAGTATTGGGCCAATTGTAAAAAGGAGTATCAGAGGAGTAATAAGGGAACCATTGTGAACATCGACTAGTCAAATCACGTCTTCTCGGTTTCGTTTTCTTATGAATTATATTGCTTCACCTCCTTTCAGAGGGGCTGCTGCAGGAGGACGAGAGATGTAATCCGAATCCCATGCAGAATTCCTCCTTTGAACTCCTCTCCTGCTTTCCTTCTAATCATACTCACACTCGTATCCACACATACTTACTTAATATACGTGTGTGTGTGTGTGTGCTAGGCATGTGTGTGTGTGTAGATGTGACTGTGTGGTTTACATCTCGAGGCATTCTGACGGATAAAAAGGTCCTTCTTCTATAG
>JAQGBV010001416.1:0-15754 GCA_034698685.1 Isotomurus pseudopalustris
AAGGTAAATGGGAATCAAAGCTATTGAAAATGCATGTCTTTGACCTATACTCTAGTATTAAAAAAATCTTTACTACGACTACAGCTCATTTTTTCATTATTTTAGGTTTATAATTCGCATCTGCTTTTTTACGATGGCTGAAGCTCAGGTGAAGGACCCATGTTCCGCGATATCCGGTGACGTGTACGAGATTGAAAATTTCGAGGAGTTTCGGTTTGCGCAGCCATCAGAAGTTAGAGTTCGGAAGGTACGAGCTATGGCTGGTGGATCTCTTAAAATTAATGTAACAAATGAAACTGTGCCAAAGCCGGGCGAAAGAGACGATTCAGACACGGCTTCGGTTACATCTGAAGGAAGTGTGAAATGTGGCGCATCTACGGGTGGACTGTCGGCGATTACGATTATGGGAAACATTTTGGATGAACTAGAGAGAGTGTACGAAAAGCGTCGAACTGAGGTGGTCTTGCCGGATGGCTTTCTTAGCACCCCTCTTCACGTTCTTAAAAAAATGGCTGAAGAATTTAACATGAAGCTGCATTCGGAGTTGTTCATGCTGTATAATCCAGAGCAGGGCAATCGGATGTCTCGTGTGGAGCTATTTGTCGGCAATTTCAGGGGTGAGGAAGTGTATTATGCAAATCATTTCATGCGTTTGAATGATGTTTTTGTACAATTCAATGATGCTTTTGATTTTGTGGCTTTCAGGAGTTGGTCAGGCTCCTCGACGAAAGCTGTCTTTTCAAATGGCTGCTGTGGATTTGTTGGAAAAGGTGAAATTGAGTAACAGTGATGTAAAGCTTTCGCAGTACGCATTGTTTCCGGGGATGCGAATTAGCCCTGCCGTGTACACAGACCTGAATTACATCTGCACTATCAACGACTTGGAATTCCCGAAATATACAGGCAAGCCTCAAGAAGATTACGCTGATGGACCCATGTTTACGGTGCAGTGTCGCGTAGGCCGGCTTTATGCCATTGGTGAGTTGAACTCTTGACAGTGGATTGGATTTCCAGTGGATTTACAGTGTCAGTTTGATGCATGATGGTTTTTATGTTATAATCAATGTTGATGCTTTGTAGAGAAAAGTGACGATCGTTGTATGGCGAAAAGACTTGCTGCTGCGAAAATGTACAAGCTTATTACTGGAAACTTGTACCCTTTGATGCAGGTGCTATGGGGTAATCAGTGCATTGGATTTCGCCAGCTGGAGTGTCTAGGAATTAAAACACTTTGTTCTCCCTGGGTAAATGAAAATGCGAATTTTTTACTCTCTACTTTGAAGAGCTCCTGCAATTTTTTTTGAACTAATTGAACTGTTGACTGCAGAAACAAGAATGGCTCAAGGAAAATCGGATTGCTGACGATGGGACTCCTATCATTCACGAAGATGATCCGGATGATGGGGATTTCGAACTAGGAGGAGTTGAAGATTTAATTGAAGACCTTAGTCTTAATGAGGGTGAAACGAAACCAGGAAAACTTACTGGTCTTACTAGAGTTGTGCTAAATGACCTTGAGCCAAGCACAATTCAGGAAATTAATGACGATGACGAGGAAATGCAAGAGTAATGCAAGTGTGACAACTTTCTGATTCATTAGACTAAAATATGACTGACTTTTTTTATTTAATTAGTTAGCCTAAGTACATGGTAACTGTTTTGCACTTTGGTATTATATTATTGTTGATAGATTTATAGTACCTCAGAAATAAAGGAATTAAAATGTACTAGCTTTTATACCACTTAATATTACTCATGCACCTGCTGACCTATATGTTATGGATGAACTCGTGTATAATAACGCGTGTTGCTGCAATTGTTCATTGCAAGAGGCATGCGGCTGGATTAGTGGCATAGAAATGGTAAGTGAATTTTGTTCGAAAATGTAGTTAATCGTACCAAGTTAATCTGACAATTCATGTGATCATTTCACACATTTCAATAGATTTGGGGCGTCATAAATGTGATAGTTGCAGCTGTGTTTTTATACAAATCTAAAAGTGATACCTCGGAGGATGGATACTGGAGTCAAATGAATCAGAATGCCTGTAATTTCCACATAGCTCTTCATCTATTTATGTATCAGTTTTTTGAACTGTAGGTACTACTTTCTCTGTTAATTAAAAGCCATCAGCCTTATCCTGATGCTTGTGATACATGGTGTTGAAATACTATTGGGTGTACTACTTCTGGCTGCCTCGTGCACTGTAAGTATATTGAGTTAACTGACAAGTCTTACGTTAATATTTAAATCATAGTTATTAATGCTTATCAATTTCTGACTGTTTGAAGAGAAGACGACCAACATGTCTAGCGTGGATTGCGGGCATCTCACTACTGTCACTTGGGACCATAGGTGCAATCGCGGCTGACTTGACCTTCCAGTTCCCACTTACATATGTGGCTTTGTGTATTCTTCCATTTCGATTTTACTTCATCTACATTGCCTGGGTCTATGGCAAAGAAGTAATCTTATACCCTGACGTTTCACCCGTAACGAGGGTTATCAAGCAGACACCCGCCAGTTATGGCGGTGGCGGTGCTTCTGCTTATCCTGTCAGCAGCTCACGTACTGTAGTTTACCAAGCTGCTCCCCCCATGTATGGAGGAGGTTACGGAGGCGGCGGTTATGGCTACGGAGGAGGATATGGAGGATATGGAGGATACGGAGGATACGGAGGCTACGGCGGTTACGGTCATGGGGGTGACTTTACTACAGGCCTAGTTCTTGGAGCAATGGCAGGTGGCCACTATGGACATGGATATGGACATAGAGGCTACTACGGAGGCTATGGCTATGGAGGATACGGATACGGATGTGATGACTATTACGGAGGCTGTGGATATGGTGGAGGATACGGATACGACTACGATGACTACGGCTATGATGATTATGGTTACGGAGGAGATTATGGAGACTACGATGGAGGCTACGATGATTACGGAGGAGATTACGGAGATGACTACGGAGGAGATGACTACGGAGGAGATGATGGAGGAGGCTACTACGATTCAGATTATTCATAAAAATCTTCGAAAATACTCAATCAAAACCTCTCCTTACTAACCCCAAAATCCAAATCCGTCGTACTATATATCTAAATTGCCGTATTAATCAATTTTAATGAACTCCACGCATACTGTCGTATCAATTGGTAATTAACAAAATCATTTCAATCTCTCATCCAGTCAAAACTCAAAATTGCATGAAAGTCATATCTCAAGAAAAAAGTAGCATCTCACATCTGACTGAACTGACCTATATGAAACTGAACATACGCAGCCATTCATGAGCCATGTCTGATTATGATTTATTAAGAATAACTCCATACTTCAATAGTAATTAACAATTCTTCAGATATTGCACGCTTCATTAGTAAATAAAATTGCATAATGGTCTATTTTACAGAACAATAAGTGTCAATGAATGGAAGTATCGTAATAATAAGTTGAGACAGTCCTATTGCATAGTAGTGCAGTGGGTCAATCTCTGTGGCTGCATCGAGCACACGTTCCCACCGGATCATTGAAATGCCCGGAGAGCCTGCCCCTTGTCCTTGTCTCTCTCCAGTCTTCCTCTCCTTCGCATAGAGAAGACTGACTGACTACTACGTAGTTAGCAGCACTCATCCACCACCACCACCACCTTCACTCTTCTTCACACTCACACTTCTTCTCTCGTGGTCATGGTGGATCTCCGACTCTTTGTTTTTATCCGAAAGTGAATTACATTTATTACTAATCACCAGTGTTTCGAAAGCCACCCCCCTGCCCCCTTCTCATCCTCCAGGTCCATCGCACAAGGTAAGAGTCGTCATGTCTGTGTCGCCGTCTGAAATCGTCCTCATCGCGTATAGAAATAGGAGACCGCATGGCCACGTTGAATTCTGTGCCGAAGAGTCTGAGATAGGGACACTCCAATCCACAAAACATGGCCAACGCATGGTGCTAGTGGCTTACTACGACTATGCACTACTACTACCTCTCGTCCTCACGTAGTTGCTCCTAAATTACACGGATTTTATCCCTTTTCACGGTATTTTTACTTTTATTTTTGAGTTTCCACACTTGTAAGTAGTTTTGAAGCGTTTCAAAGAAGAGGTATTAACAAGGTCAGTTGTATTTCTTCATTTATAATTGGTTGTTTTGGTGGTGGTGGTCGTGGTTGATGGTAATTTGTGGCTGTCTGATTGGTCACCGTTTTTTTAATATTTACAAACAAACTTTTAATTAGGGGGTTTAATGTCATTTTCATGTTTCGATTATGTAATTATGCAGAAATATGTTAGTGTTTTGTAACCAGACGTTGGAACAGAGGATGTGGTGAAGGAGTAAGGGGAGAAGAGAGCTGGTAGTAGTCGAATTTTCATGTTCATCATTTCAATTTTTTCGAAGTTTCCGAATCGAAGTTGTGTCTAATAATTAGTTACTGTAGCCTGCAGCTTTTCCATTTCATGCAATAGAACATGATTATCGTAATTCGATTTAATAAACGCCCTGCTAGTTCTTCAATAGCGTTTGTAATCCATCTTTGGTACGGATTTTCCAGATAGTTCGCAATTCTAATAATTTGGTAGTTACCATTATTGATTGATTTATTAAGGATTTTAACTATGAAAAGGACAACGAATGGGGACTGTTATCTGTGCATCATTAATAACATTTTATGTGTAGAAACAGGTGTGAACTATTAGGAATGATGTATTTCCGATTCCGATGAAATAGTATATTATCATTATTTTTTTATTACAATAAGATGTAGTTGATGGTTCGACCACAGAGTCTGAATTTGAATTCTATTGCTTTTGATCGTGTTCGTGATGTCTGTTGTATGAATCGTATCATCATATTCATCCCTTAAAATTTTTCTCTTTGGATCTGCATAGCGTTTGGCATTTCATCTGACCTTTGCCTATTCTATTTGGTTTTCGATCGTTAAGAGGAATTGTGAATGATACAAACGCATGTAGTTAAACTCATTAATTCAATTCACTTCGTCATGCTCTATTGGTTTCGTAATTAAATTCTATGAAAGGTGTGTTTGTTATTAGCGTTTACAATGATTGAATCAATAATCGTTTGTTTTATTGATTCATAAAGTTGCTTAAGATGAACCGACCATTCATGAAATCGACGAAATGACAAAAATTGCAAACGCTTTTAAACTCATCTTCCATCATAATCATATTTTCCTCAGGTAAATACTCAAGTTTCCTAATTCCGAGTACGTGTAAATAACACTGGGTGAAACGGCATTTTTTGCAGGAAACCAGACACAAAATTTGTCTATCTACATACGTAGAATAGAGTATTTACCTAAGTACGCAGGTACGGTATGAATTGGGCAACTATCTCACTCTAATCCTATTGTAATTTATCTTAACATTTATCAATTAATTGCGGAAGTAGTAAGTAAGAGAAGAGCCTAGTGTGCTAAGTGATTTTTTAAGCCTACGCATGCAGGTAGTTACTGTATGGTGTCTGGAGAACAGGATTATCAAGCACAACAAAGAAGTATGAACTTAAAAAGTGTGTGTAGTTTAGTCTATACCTGAACATATTAACACGAACATTGCTAACAATGTTGATTAAAAGTATGTGCACAAGAATATTCATTTTTTCTGTCTGTCTGGAGAAGTCCAGTCCACACCTTGTTCACTATGGGCGAACTTGAACATGGAATGTTTTCGCAACATAGTTGTCGTATTGCATGAAATGATCTGATCAAGTTGCATCCTTAACTTAACTGCATCATGTTCAAGTTATCGATCGCTCCACTCCGTACAAATAGTTGTTAGCTATTACTATGTCATGATCGAGAGGCAGATAGTTCTTAAAATATACACACTCAAAGAATTTCAATTTGCATGCTCTCCAGCAGCCGTGTCATTCATGAACAAGGTTATTCTTTATTCTATCAGCTCTTATGATTGTTCATTGCTGCTGCGTATGCTGGATTAGATATAGTTTACTGAAATCATTTTATGTTCCAGCAAATATCATTTGAGTACGTATTCATTCACGATCAGAATCATCATTCATAGCATTCTGATTAAAATATTCACCTGGTTGTGCCTGAAAAGACATTGTTAATCATGTCCAGCCTATTCGTAAATGCAGGGACACAACACAATGTATTTCTGATATAACGTGATTGTCGTACAATTGGTTATCAAATTACAATAGCATAACTTTTTGGAGTGTTGTAGTCGCAAGTTGTAACTGGTCACAGCTTTCCTTAAAGTTACTTCCTATTACTGTGACCCTTTGTCGTGTATTCATAAATACTGATATCAATTACCTAAATACCACATCAATCCACCCAACCGAATAATAATACGAATGCCAGTTGGATTCACTACAGATAATTCCCTCGGTGATTGATACACTTTATCTTTATCAATGCTATCAAACTGTCTTATCTGAAAGGGTGTATATAATTGATTTAGGTTAAGAATTCTCGTTGATTAAAATGCGCATAATTTACATTTACATGCTGAGCAACGACTGATTTTGCAATCCGATTGCTTTGAAATGCATGCATATAGAGCTTCAGGCATACAAATGAAAGTGTGCCTTTGCTCCTAGTGCGTGCTATACTGTCCGATCGAAGTGACCTTGTTATTAAGATAGGAGTAGGAATAACTGAGGATAGGATACATTCATAACTTTAGTACTGTATTGACTGTACTTTTCTCCGAATGAACGTTAATATGTAATACATGTGATTTATTTATATACATTTTTCATTTACAGTGTGGTGGATCATGAAGATGAAAATATGATGTGAAGTTGTGTACACCTATGTAAACTTGTCAAGCTAGTTCCCATCGCACTTTTGGTAAGACGAAATAATTATGACGCTAAAATCAAAGAATTGCTCCTGTACCGACGTGTTAAAACTGATGCATACATTTAAAAATTTCTACAGGGTTTTACTAAAACCGGACAAAGGAATCTTCTGAATCCGCGAAGATGATGTCTGTGACAGTATCGCTCGACACAGCTTCGTCGACCACTTCTTTGAAAGCCAATGAAGAGAAATCAGCGAGTACCAATGGTACTTCATACGCTAAGATTCTTCGCGTTAATGATGCTACATTGAACTCTAATCATAATAATTTTAATGGTGAAAAAGGCACTCGTCTTAGCAGTAAAGTCAGTCAAAATCAAAATGAGCCAACAAATAATAATCTTCCTGTGGACGGACATCACGCAGACGATGACTTCGAAGTCGTAGTTCGTAAACCACGATCCAGCAATAATGCTACTGTTGGTCCAAAACTGAGGAAAGGACGTGGAGAAACAGATTACCCGAACAAGTCTCGAGATCCAGACGGCAGAAAGTATAGTAGAAGAAAGGACCTGCGAGAACGGGATAAACCAGATGGTAATCAAGGAAGTCCCGGGAGAAGTAGGGGTGATTCAGCCCCATGCACCTCTAAGGGCAGCGTAGATACCAATATGGTTAGTACCAATGGTACTTCGTATGCTAAGATTGTTCTTCGTCCGAAAGATGAAAATGAGAAATTAAATGGTAATTTTGGTGCTGAAAAGAGCCCATTGAATGACAACGGGGAG
Source organism: Isotomurus pseudopalustris (assembly GCA_034698685.1). Classification (NCBI taxonomy): domain Eukaryota; kingdom Metazoa; phylum Arthropoda; class Collembola; order Entomobryomorpha; family Isotomidae; genus Isotomurus; species Isotomurus pseudopalustris. The sequence continues at coordinate 7,582 of JAQGBV010001416.1, forward strand.
CCCCTAAATAACAACGGAAAAACGAATACATCACAGCGACAAGATTCTGAAGATGCTCGACCCGATCTTGATGACTTTGAAATGGTGGTTAGGAAACCTCGAACTAGTAACACCAACGGCTCAACTAACGGAATTAAGTTCAGAAAAGGTAGAGGAGAAATAGACCCACCAAGAGCACGTGAAGTTGACTCTAAAAGACACGGAAGACGAAAACAATTTCTTGATCAAGACAGACCTACTGTTAATAATTCACAAGACTGTGAGCAATTTGCTGAAAGAAGTGAGACTACCTCAAGTAATCCAGATGGACCCTCAAAAATTCGGAGCCAGAATGGAAGACCTACCAGTAGTGGCAAAGGATTAGCTTCTGTGTCATTGCCTGTTGACAACGGAGTGGATCTAACAGACAACTCAAGTCTTCATGAAAGCTCGTCCACTGATGGCACAAGTAATGGTGAAGCTTCAGATCTGCAGTCGAATCCTGAGGTGACTAAACCTCAGTTTGTTTTGGCACCACCTCCAAAGGTTAATCCTTGGTTCGTCAAATCCAATACGACAGTTTCTGTCAGTCCGAAAGATAGCTCAAGCACCAAGACTCAGACTCAATCAAAGGAAGCGTCGGTTTCTAAAATAACAATTGTCAACTCTGCTTCGGTTCTGTCCACTGTCGATGCTAAACATGATGCAAAGCCCAGTCATAAACCAAACAAGTCAAATGTAATTCAGATCCAGCCTAATGCCAAACAAACTCAATCAGTTGCTGGCAAATTGCCTCATGCTAATCTTGAAAATCGAACTCAGCCGAACTCGAGTGCTCAGAATTCACCACCACGTAAAAATGGTAAGTAGTAACTTTTTTTTACACTCTAACCTATTATTTCTTTATTTCTTACTGCATCGCATGGAATTTTTCACGCTCATACTCGTAGTGTAGTAGTGCGTGTTTGCATTTAGTTATATACACAGCCTTCGCAAGTATCGCAAGTGTTTTTAATGCATGCATCCAAGTCTCTATTTCCACATCACTAGTAAGTTTTTGTTTGTCGTCCTTTCGAAGTATTAACTGGTGTCATAAACCTTGATTCGTGCTAAATGTTGATTGAAATTAAATACAAGTTTTATAAACAATCTTAATTTGAAGGAATATTTAAAACTAGAACTTTCTGGTTTGCTACTTCTTTTCTGAGTTATTACTGACTTCCATTTTTTGTGTTGTAGAATCGACTGAAAGAGGAAAGTACGCTCAAGCTACTGCTGCTACAAATTCATCAACTGCGTCTAGTAGTAAAGATACCTCTTCTAAAGCTCACTCATCTGACGATTGGCCGACACTTGAACAAGCTTCTACTGTTAGTCCTTTGCCAACAGTAGCGAAGAAACCAGATGGAAAATTAGTGCGATTTCGTTCAAGTGCAACTGAGTCAACTGATTCCGGAAGTGAGGATCTGTATCGATTGTCTTCATCCAGAGTAAAAAGAGTCTCGACTTCTGATTCGAATGAAGATATGAAGCATTCTCAATGCAGCACCTCTGATGCAATAAGTGACGATGGTCCTTCTGGAGCCTCTAGCACTTGTGAAGCAGATGGAATTTCAGCATCTCTTAGCGCGATTCCTAAGCTAACTCATCATGGTAGTTTGTCCAGTGATGAGGCGGAGTTAGACGGAAACGATGGAGGTCAAGGATCCAGTAATGGGAAACGGAGATCGAGTAAGCAGAAGTGGGTACCCCTTCCTTTGCCAGAGAATCCACAACCTTCCAGACTCAGAAGAAAGCAGAATCAAGATAGGTCAGATAGTGATAAACGGAAGGACAAGGAAAACAGTACTCCCATTAAGGATGGAGAAAACGGTGGTGAGTCCATTCAGTCCTGAGTCCTGAGTATCGGTAGATGTGCATTAAGGAAGGATAATATCATTAAGTTCTGAATTCGTTTGTAGAACCAGGAGATACCAAACAAGGATTTCATAATGGAGGGCGACGTAGAGGTATTCCTATGCGGGGTCGAGGAGGAATAAGAGTCGGACGAGGTGGAGGTAACGGATTTTATCGCAGACATTACAGTAGAGATGACGCGGAGCAGCAAGGTGGCCTCTCTGCCTCTGGCGAGTATCCTGACTTTCCCTCTGACTTCACAACGCTTCCATTGTACCCAGTGGTTCCAGAATTTATTATGCCTTATGTACCTCCTTATTACCAAGCTCCATTTGTACCTCCAGCTGCAGTTGTTAAGAGCGCTCAGATTGCACCAGCTTTCGTCCCTGTAGATGAAACGTTAGTTACTGAGATGGTGAAAAAGCAGATGTGAGTCTTCAATTCTCAATTCAACTGCTATTACTAAAGGCTTGTTTTACAACCCCATTCACTTATATTTCAGAGAGTACTACTTTAGTGAGGAAAACTTAGAGAAAGACTTCTTTATCAGAAGAAAAATGCACAAGGACGGATTTCTTCCACTAGCAGTTATTTTCAATTTCCCGAGAATAAAAAACATGACTCAAGATCTTGGTGTTGTTGTAAAAGGAATTCAACTATCTGCCGACTTGGAATTGAATCAAGATAAAAGCTGCGTTCGTACCAAGAAAGATCCTACCAAGTGGCCCATTGATGATGAAACAAATGGATTATCGTTGCCTCTTCAAAATCCGCCATTATTTTCTCATGTACCTTCCCCAATTCTACCTGCTGCTCCGATTGCTTACGTGTACCGAGCTCCAATGGTTGCTGTTCCTTCCAGAGGCATTATTTCGCCTGTACCATTCGTTCCCCCAATGATACCTATTACTAGTGCTCCTGTTTCTGTAGTTCCATCTGCTGCTACTCCTCTTGCCAACGGTGGAGAATCGCTCAATCCAAACGTGCCAGAATTCGTACCTAAGGCTGTTAATAAATCCGACGACGTAAATGTTCAGAAGAAGCAATCTGATACTGAAACAAGTGGCAAATCTCAAAAGTCAGAAACTCCAAAATCGAAATTGGAGGACAATCAAACTGCTGTAAAGTCTGAAATCAACAATCGAAGTGTTAAGGCTGATAACGATACAAAACTGATCGTTGGTGGACTGACAGAAGCGCAAGTGGATGAACTCTGGCAAGAGGTTAAGAAAAAACCTAAACCAGTCACCAGAGTTAAACGTCGTCTGCAATCTGTGGATGGAAATGATTCAGAGCTGAATGGTGTTCAGTTTCAGTTCGAAGAAGAAGCTGAATTACCTAGTGCAAGAAGTCGAACGTATTCAAGTAGCCGATACAGTGTGTAAGTTCTAACAAGAATGTTCAACTCAAAAAGATAGTTTTAAAATTTCCCTACAAAATGATGATTCCGAACTTCTTTCCCCGACAGATGTGTGGTTTCAATTTAAATGTTGATATATGTTGTTTACTGATCAAGAATTTGAATGAGCCGAGTCGATTATTTATCTTATGGAAGACTGTCTTATTGAATTTCAATTTTTGAATTTATAGATCTGAAGATTCAGAGGACGAGTTAAGTGATTCGGAAATCGATAAGATTGTGATTGTTACTCAGCAAAGAAAGAGGACAGACAGTGTTGTTTCGACGACGAGCACTTCTTCGCCCCCCAATATAAACCGTCCAGCTAAGCATGAGGGATACGATCGAACAGGGCACTGGACTACGAGAACAAAAATGACTCAGCAATTGGCTCAAGTTATAAATGACGGTCTTCGTTACTACGAAGAGGATAGGCCAGACGCTGATAGTCATCTACATCAAAGTCCAATAACTAAGTCCGGCAGCTTCACAACAATCAATGTAATTTCTAAGGAAGATTTTGAAAAGCTCGCTCCTCAGCTTCCCCGAGCAATTAACCCTGAATTTCCACCGCCACCTCCAGTTCCTTGCAACACGCCTTTAAATCCTTCTTACCTGCAAGATTCAAATTTTAACGAACCAGACACGAGTGCTGGGAACAGCACTGGAGCTAAACCCCGTAATAAACCCAGGACACGAAGGAGATCGGCACGATTTTATCCTGTTGACGAAGCCTCAGAAAGTAAAGAGCAGCATGTTGGATGGATCAGGGATGGTAAAAGAAAACGAACAAGAACAACAAGTATAAAGTAAGAATTTTTCGTCACAGCTTTTACTTAACCAAATCAGCATTTCCTAGAGCCTGGTCTGTCACTTTTTGCAAACTGGGTGTAGAAGAAATGCAACATTAAAATAAGACGAGCATTCGGGGTGGTTTATGGTTAAGACTCACCTTATTATCCATTGGAGCTTGTCTAATAGTTGTGTTCCCTCGCCTTGTTGCTGACATCGATGCAGAACGGTTGAAATTGATTATGATTTTTTGTTTGGAGCAGCAGTACGTGCACCGACGGAACTGAAGTGGGTAGTTTGTCTTCCAGTTTACCGCAATCCTTACCAGCATTCCAACACCCATCTCACGCTTTGTTACAAGAAAATGGATTTGTTCAGCAATTATATCACAAGTATCATGCAAAATGTCTGAAAGGTAATTGTGGTGATTTGTGCGCAGCGCAGTAACGTAATTTGTTTGTAGTCTAATAATAATTTTTATGCTATTAGAGCGAGGAAAGCAGGGTGCTGGAGCTTCGCAAGAGATGAACACGCTTTATAGATTCTGGTCATTTTTCTTGCGTGAGAACTTCAATCGAAAGATGTACCAAGAGTTCAAGTCTTTAGCTTTGGAGGATGCAGATTTAGGATTCAGGTATATTCATAATTTTCAAGTGTGTGATTTTTAAAAAAAAACGTCTGTTACGTGATGATTCCGAACTTCTTTCCCCGACAGACGAGTGGTTTCGATTTTAATGTTGATATATGTTGTTTACTGATCAAGACGAAGTATGATGTGCACCATACTGCAATAAGTATGGAGTCAGCAGTCTGCCATGTAATGATGTGTTGAAGTTAAGTAATCCTAAATATTTGCAGATACGGTCTGGAGTGCTTGTTCCGGTTTTATAGCTATGGACTTGAGGTGAAATTCCGCAAAGAAATTTACAACGACTTTCAAGAGGAAACTTTACGTGACTTCAAAACTCATGGAGGTGAATTGTATGGCGTCGAGAAGTATTGGGCTTTCCTAAAGTATTTCAAGAAAGCCAAAGATTTACCAGTTGATCCTGAACTCAAGCAAGTACTGGAGCCTTTTAAAACGATCGATGATTTCAAGAAAGCTGTAAGTCGTGTTAGTTATAAGGGACGGTTGTTACTTGATTCTTACCGATAATGTTTGTTTGTTTGCGTCTATCCTTAGAACGCAGCAAGGGGGACAGTACCTGGTGCCGGGCGCACTCGTCGGATGTCTGAATCAGATAAAGTTGGTCAACTAAGGAGCTCAACAGTGAACAATAGTCCTGGACCTGGACAAGGACCATCAAGACGACGACGCGCAGTATCTGAGTCAATATCCGTTCCACAAAAACCGCATCACTCAGGAATCCAAGGATCAAAACCTATGCGATCATAATTTAGGAATTTGCTCTTCCACACTCCCACGTTTCAGTCTATTTACGTGCTTCTTCATTTTGAACTGAAGAAACTTCTTGCGGTATTTTACATTTCCGATGATTTGCTTAAGTACATTCTCCCACACTTCTCTACGTCTGAATAGAAACACTTAATAGTGCCTTGTACTAAAACTGTGGTTTCTTAATATGTGGCAGCACAGAATACGGCTTTAATGTCAAAGGACTAAAAACTAACTTTGCTTGTGTATCTCATTTTGCATCTTGAGAAACCGTACACCTGCTTTGTAAATTTAAGTTCACGAAATAGCTAGAAGGATTTTATATTTTTCGATGAGCAATGCTTTAGTACATTGATTCATCACCTGATCACTTTTATTGTTACTTCTGTCTTACATCTTGTTATTATTCATTTACGTATCGGTACACAGCCCAGACCTTTCAATTTCTTATTGTTAACGTCAGTCTAGTTAAATTTTACAAAGCGTAGCCGATTGAGGACGTGAGGCTACGTGATGAACTGGATTGTTATTCTGGTAGAGAAATTAGTAGTTTCAGTAACTCTGTATTCTTGGGCTTGTTTGTCTGACTAAGAGCGATTCAGCATATAACAGTGGAAAAATTTGCGGGATTAACCATCGATTATTACTACTACTACTTTTTCCACGTTATTTAAAAGTCTAAGGGAAAAATTTAAATTTTGAATGACATAATGTACCAAACGTAATTACTATCACTCTTACATCTTAGACACCTATTGCTAATGACTTAAAATTGTCTTGAAGCAAGTACATCGTACATGTATTAACGCTTGTACACTCTACGTGCTTAGTGAGTGTATGAATGTGGTTAATAGGAATGTTGTGAAGACGCCGTTTTATACTTATTAAAAGACAGAAAGGTGAGGTATCAGTCCTAGTGTGTAAAAGTACTAGAAATAGTAATTCTTACTTGTGCTGCCTTATCTGTAATACGATGTTGGATATTGTCTATGCAAGGATGTTGCTTTAAATCGGAAAAACAAAGAAAAAAGTACTTGTAATTAATGAATATGTATTAGTAAGTTATGCAAACTCACCGTTTATGCAAATAGAACGTTCAAAATAATATGCTCTTGTCGGAGTTTTCTCCTCTGCTGACTTAAAGAAAGAGATCCAAGCTTCAACAAGAAATTAGACTTGATCGGTACAGTAATATATTATGCAGAATGACATATCTTAAATTCAACTGATATTCATCTAATTAAACAATAATTAATAATTTTCTAGGTATACAAAATACAAGATTGTATTGTTTCTGATATTTGCAAAAAATGTAATGATTACAAAATAATTTTGCCGAAATGACATATATTGCAAGAAAGGTAGAAGATTATACTAAATATAACCGTATAAGTTATGTCGAGTATATTGTAACTTAAAATTGTATCGTTCAGAAATTAATCTAAAAAATACCAAAAAATATTACTTAAGCTATATACAAACAAAAAAACATGTTAAGATTTTCGTTTTGCGAGATATACAGTAACTTTTCGAAATATATTATATATATTATATTACACACAATAATTAAACAATTCTGAATTCTGTAGTCTAGTTCTTGTGGTTGTTGATTAAATCGCTGGTGAAAATAACTAACTCGTTTATGTAATGTAATTTTTGAAGCGCCTTCGGCATGATCGCATCATACTGATTCCCGCATTCTTTTTGTCTCCTCAATAAATAGCAGCTCTGAGGTTGAAAATTCGCAACAAGGATTACATAAATAACATGTACAATGGCAGAATGGAAATTGAAATCAGGTCATAACCATTCATTACAGCGGCATCTTTACATGATAATGCGAGATTTCCGGGTCTTCACATCTGCAGTTTTTATCTGTCTGTCGCCTATCGGATAGCATCATTATACGTCCGCATTCAAACAATTTTATGTAATGTTTCTAAAAATGAATTGCAGAGCTGCAGAAAATGTCATGAGAAAGCTTACATAAGTACAACAACGGTGAACGCAGACGTGCATAGAGCCAGTTAGGTCCATGCTCAATTAAAGTCTTTGTAAGAGAAAATGTACTACTATGCCAGAAAAGGAATCCTTATCGCAATGTCCTCGGTCTTGGTCATTTGTCGGCCTTATTCAAAGGCAGAGATGATAAAGACAAGGGATGTATTTAAAAAATGTCATCAAAGAGAATTGTCAAAGGGCAGTAGAGAATCTAGACGTATTCTTCAGCAAAGCCGTTCCATTGAAAAGGAGCAGTCTCACTTCTGGATGAATGTATACGTAGAAAGAAGAATTACGGAATTCAGTAGCTCTCTGTCTTCTGTGATGGCTCCTTATAGTCCGATTAACCTTCAGGACGGATTTAATGGAGCAATAAAATTGATTGCAAAATCTATTTTGGCCATGTCATGTCATGTCCACTTGGGAATTTTTTAAAAACACTTACAACTTGGGCTTATCATTCTAGCCACTTTATCGTCCAGATATGTCAACTCAACTTTGTTTCTTTTGCGTTGTAAGACTGATTTACTAAAGTATTTAGCGTACAAAATATTTGCAAGCGATTTAGAAAAGCTCAGCAAGTTGTATCTTCTGCAAGTAAAGTGACTCATTGAACTCATAGAATGACTGCTGCGGACAATCTAAACTGCAGTATATCTTCATGTGGGTAATCTCTATTCTCTAATGAAATGTAATAGATTTCGTGCAAG
>JAQGBV010001417.1:0-15744 GCA_034698685.1 Isotomurus pseudopalustris
CAAAAGTGAAAATTTTCAATTTTATTTCACTCAGCGTCGTTTCCCCCGGTTTCACGCTTCCTGAGTACTAAGCTTAAGCCTCAGATTCTCAACAATTAAAGCATTACACGGCTCTCTCATTATCATATATTCTTTATATGCATTATTGTAATAATTATATTGTAAACCTCTGCCACACGCAACAACCACGTCAATACACTTCGATTTGAATACAATTCAAGTCGTCTGCTCGTGATACTTTTTATTCTTTTGAAGCTTGAGTACTTCAAAAAGCAGACAACAATGTCCATGAAATGCTTGAATAAAGAGGAATATAATAACCAAGAATTCAATTCATTCGTCAATAATTCAGATTATTACATCAGAAACCATTGTACGATTTCATATAAATTGAATAGCTTAGTTGGTGGTTGACTTATTGATTGTCATGAATTTTTGATGAGAGAAACGATTAGTCGTTAACAATAATGGAAAAAGATTTACAATAAGTTTTAAATATCTTTTCAATCATTATTACTTACATAAAAAACATATTGTGGTAAAATAAGCAATCAGTACACAGAATTTAAATGCCAAAAATCATTAAAACGAATTGTATACGAATAAGTAACTTGGAATGCTCAGCATTCAAAATGACACAGGGTTATTAGGATTAGGTCCACTTGTAAACGAATTTGTTGAAGCGTTTACAGTGTCATTATTTCTTATCTCCCATCAGCAACAAGTCAACATGTGTACCACCGACAGGTTTTGTTTTTACACTGTGCATCAGTTTGAAGTTGAAAGAGGAGGAGATCAAAAGATAGGAATCAAACATGACTGAGGCTGTAGAAGGGTTCATGAGGAGATAATTGATAATTAGAGAGGGATGGGGTGGGTGTGTAACATCTTGTAAGTGACTGTGTAATTGAATCTTTACTTACACCACCACCAACATTTACGGCTACAATATGTCTACTAGAAAGTACTCTCATCATTTCTTCTTGTTTTAAAATCAAGGTCCCCTGTTATAAATAAGGACTCGACGCATCATATGAAGATGCACCTTGAATAGCATCCAGCACAATAGAGCATTGTTGATCCTCCGATAAAACAAGAGAGCTTCTTGTCTCTTGGTACAAATCTTTATGACACCACCTCATCCTACAAAGCAGCATTCTAAAAGTCAAATTGTTTTATAGCTATTACAACGATGGACAAAGTAGCAACCCGCTCCCGAAACAACACGTGAAAAAAGTCAGCTTGAAGTTTGACTAAAGTCTAAAGTTGCAAGCTCATCATATTTCTTTCTATCATCATAAATGAGGAATTCATCTAAAGAATATACACTTTTGGTAGCTTAAATTATAGAGAAGCACTTGTCCAGGTCAAAGAGTGACCAGGTGAAAAACCATGCATACTTCGTGCTTGTACTCTTTCAATAGGAACTTAATTTGTACCTTTTATAAGGGGCAATAAATATGAACAAAATGATGGTCCACATGCATACATAAACTGTTATGTCTCAAATCACTGCCTACTGCTTATAAGCAAGTCAGATATCAAAGATAGAGATAACTTGTAGCTTAACACATTTCTTCCTTCCTTTTACAGCAAGAATTAAGTTATAAATTTATTAACCTTGTAAAAGAATAATATAATATTCACAAGAGTGAACAAGTCTTTAGAAATTTTTATGACTTACTGGAAGTCACTACTTATTAGTGCTCTCTGCTTCGAGCTTCACAATATCACAATCGACAGCAACTCACTATGTATGAATGTAACAATAGACGCGTTCGAGCTTATTATACTAAATCTACAAAAGATTCACAAGTGATGCGAATAAATTGACTTCATAAGTCCCAAATGATCATTAACTTCATACAAATAACTTGTACGAGACATGGCTTCATTATTCTGCCTCTACATCCAACTAATCCTCCTACATACACTCCCAGCTTGCTGTGTATTATTTCAAAACATCTTCTTTCTAGAAGCCAATCAATTAAATAAACACCCACTCCTTTTTATTCACATATAAGTCTCCGTTTGGTTAAAACATACGGTTGGGAGTTAGGATTGACTGCTGGATTTTGCCCTATGAGTGAAAATGATAAAATGCTTACGTAAACTTTCAAACTGAGGAAATAGTTTTAAGGGTGAGTTATTTAAAGATTGTATGGTGTCTGCCTGGTAGTGAATCATAAATTTATTAGCACATTTCGTAAATTAAGGGAAAACATCTTTTGTACGCTAAATGCTCCAACTGTTTTGCAGTCTGTCCCGTTATTTTTAAGTACAGCATGAAAATGAATAAATCCATCTAATCTAATTCTAGACTCTCAGAGAAGCATGAATGCTTCTATCCCGTCTATTTTTATTATTCAATTCAATCAAGCTAAAAGGAAGAATTTGTAGGGAAAGACAAGTTTTTTCGTTCCCCACTGAAAGGGAAATTAAATTAGTACCTGAATTAGTTTCGTGGGAAATCTCAGTAAATCATTTCTCATTTGCATACCTCCACTGCAAATGAGCATTTATCCTCGAAATCCAGTTTTTATCCTTTTCACTTTAATTCAAAAGAAGTAGAAAGCAGAATCCTTCAGAATCTCAAGTGATAAGCTGGATGACATGAATAGTAAGCCTCTGTTGTGACTGCTACTACTGAAATGTAATCCTGTTAGGACTTTTTAATTGCCATTTTATGAGACTGAAATGGGAAAATGTGACTCAAAAAGACGCTCACACAATAATTATTGTATACAAAGTTTTATACTAGAAAAGAGCTGCATGTTCAGTTGAGAAAAGCATCCTGGTACAAGAAACAAACTCTCACAAAATCATTTCCAAAACAGTTCAATTGATTGCGATTTCCCTATGCTTGGGTTTGGGTTGACAAAATAAATCTTTTCTATGAGACGCATTAAGTACTTACACAAATCATCTTTATTATTTTCCTACCAGAGTCTTTATAAATACTAAAAACATAAACAGCCTACTCGTTTAATTTTACCAAGCACAATGGTCTACAAAAAATCTTGTCATTTCGCATTTATGCTTTCTCGGGTGTATAAAGTTTGCTTTTACTACAAAAACAAGCTCACAAAGAGGTTTCTTGTTACTTGAATTTCCATTTAATATTTCATTCTCCGTGGAAGAAAAGGAACAAAATCTTGTGTCTCAATTATGCAAGATGAAGGGACTGAGAACTTATTGTAGGTATCATTGTAAGGCTTTTTACTTCAAGTCCCTGTTCACACTTTGTACTTGCTCAAATTAGCAGCAGAAATTGCTCATTTAGATCAGCAAAGGAAACCACTGAAGCGAATCGCCTTATAGGATTTTTCTATTTTCCACTATGTAACCACACTACTATGCACGCTAATATTTACTGAGCATTCTCCAGTTAGCACTGACTGTGCATAGCATTATAACTGGTATTGTTTGAGTAGCACACATATATATTCTGTGTCCATGTCCATAATATCGTTTAAGCATTGATTTCCGTGTATACAAATTGGGAATGGAGCCCTTACTAAATATCCTACACTTGAACAGTTGTAGTCCCAAACACACTCGAAGCAGCAGGGAAAGTGCTATGCGTGTTGTGCTTGTACTTCTTTCACACACTTCATCGAGACTGTAGAGTAGTCGAGTCGAGTGGGGTAAAAAGTCATAATCAAGTGTGTATGAAATATGAGAGGACGTCTGTTTTCCCATCCGAGGTAATCAAGAGGAAGTAAATCTCTTATTTGGGCATCTATTAGGTTGACTTCGTGGCTCTTTTCTTTACTAGCCCAACATGGTTTAGATGCACATGCATGTACATGTGCATTGTGCTGTTAGTCTGTTTACCATTGGCAGTAGCTGTGTACTGTGTATACCTCTCATTTCTCAAGTTAAATGGCAAACCATGTGCTCTCTCGCATTGTTAAACTTTGATTTTTCTATACGAGTATTCCCCAAGCAAATTCAAGTTATCCTTTTATTTCAACTCGCTCCGAATTTATTCCCCAGATGAGACCAAAGGATTAAACAATTTTTGTCCATTTATATTTTGATTTGTGGCTCATTTAAGGTTTAAAATGCTCTCGACCGGAATCAAGTAGTGTTATACTTACCTAACATAGAAAAGCCCACTCAAGTCAGTCCTCTTGACAATCATCATTCTGCTGAACATTTTGACTTTTGATATTTTTATGCACACTCAGAAGAAGAAAAGGGGACAGAGAAGGACAAGAATGGAACAAATTCTGTTCAATTCAGTTCACGACATTCTGATTATAAAGTTACAAAACTCTCTAAAGGAAGGATCAAGTAGTCGTTCTACAAGTCTGGAAGTTCAAAAAAGGAATATACAAAATAACAAGAGCCTCTCTCAATCTTCTCTTGTGTACTAAAATTTGAATAAATTTACTAAATTGGACAAAAGCTAAACATTTTTATGGAAGAAAGAAAAAGTTCTCCGTGGATCTCTTCTCCTTTTCTCCGAACAGGGCAAATACATGTATGCTTTAGTCAAGGATCAACAGTAAACACTGTTTTATTCCATCAAGTTTCGTGTAGTTCTCATGAGTCTCGACCTTTTTAGTCAACAATCGGGAAGTACTAAAGTTTTTTTGTTGCTCAATTGTCCTCCTCAAAATTTGTACTACACTGCAATACATAGAATATTGCATCACATCTGCTTTTCTCTCTCTCTGATAAAACACACGAAACTCTTCTGTGCTTACGTCTTTTCTACATTCCTTATAATATTAAGTAACTTGAAAATTAAGAATGTCGATCTGTCATCTGTATTATATAAATAAGGTGAGGTAAACCTAACTCATTCGCAAAATTCAAAATATTATTTGTTCCCATGATGCAACAAATCTCTCACGTTCAAATAATACTATAATACTACAATTGCTTAGCCTGGTAATTCCTCTAGTATGCAGGAGTTTGTTATGTTGACAAAAACGATGTTTCTGTGTGAGAGACACAGACAAGAAGAATGTCATAAGTGTCATCGAAAAAACCAGCTGGAGAGGAATAAATGGGATGAGAGAGGTTAAAAAAGAGGATGAAAAATGGGATTCGGTTTACATTGAATATATCACTTGAGTGAGAGACACAACTACAATAAACAGTCTGCTCCTGTGTATGTCTGTCAGTCTGTGTGCAATGACAATAAAGAAGCACTCAGAGGTTTCAAATCTCGATGAGATGACAAAATATCACTTTTCATCTCATTCATTACGCGATCGATGTGCGTTCTCCCAGATTCATCTCTTTTACTGATAGAGTAATTGATGATGTTGCACATAGCAAAAGGAATAATTCTATTCAGAAGCTTACCGCGATCGTTTTGAAGTATGAGAGGGTTAAAATGTGTCCACTATCTACACCGAAACTAAATGCATACAATAAGAGAAAGTCGTATGAATGTATAGAATCTTGTGGGAAAGGTATTTGGAGAGTACCATCTCTCTCCGTGCACCATACTCATGAACTATCTATGTGTAGTTCCTGCTGATGTACAAACTACCAGGCATCCGGATTTCGTGTTCATTCGATTGTAATATTGATATTGATTCGGGGAGAGAGAGGAGAGAGAAGATTCCATTATCATCCTCATTCATCATGACAAACAAACTGTTTTGCATCATCATACCGTGAAATTTTGACACGCACACATATCTCACATCAATTTATTACACAACCCGTCCACTACAGCTCACATGGAAATGTGTGTGTACAAGTCCGGCTGCGTCCCTCATATTTCCAGGTTCTTTTCCTCTTTGAGTACGCACCCTTTGCTCTCCACCAACAATCCGCTTAATGCCTCGTTATTCCCGATCAAAGCTAATCCGTTCGTATTGTTTGGAAGGATTTATTTAAAAAAGTCAAATAATGCTAAGTCATGAAGAGATCAATATTTCATTACAAATTGATATCAACACTGTTTTGTTCATTAAAAGTATCTCACAAAAAGCAATCTGTTTCTTTCGAAACAATGGTGGATTTTTTTAGTTTTGAATTTAAAAGGGTGGTTATAAAAAATTGGGTTCGGAGGAAATGTCGATGAGTTAACGGTATGCAACCAGCAGTCAGAGAGAATGAGAATACAAAACAAACTGGGAATTTTCGGGAAAAGAAAACTCTACTTGTAGTTTACTTATTCTTCAACTGCACATACACACAGACCAAGTAGAAATGTGTGGTGGGGACTGGGGAGTCTATATTGAAAAAGTAAAATCAGAGTTGGACTGAGTTAAGAATTGGAGTCCTTCTTCTTTCTCCTATCCACAATTGAGTGAAAGTGAAAGATATGGATTTCCATTCTTCCCATCTCCAACTTTTCTTTCCTTCTTTACACTTCGCAATTCTCTCCAGTCTAAGTTTCTTTCAGAGAATAGAGCTTTTCTGTGTTGAGTGTTGTTATGTCATGTCAGCTTATGTTATTTCATCTGTTTGCTTTCTCTCTTGTCGCTTCCACCGATAGACTAGCTATCTTCCCTACCCATTGGCACCATAGCTTAGGTTTTGAAATGCTCCTTCAAATATATTGTTATTGCACTCTTCCTGTATTAATAAAAATCTTCGCGATAAGAAGAAAGAACCGAGAAAGAGTTCTTTCTCCAGCCTAAGTGTATGCGGAACTTCCGGACAGCAGACGTTATTTATGCTTATTTTACCATCATCTCCATCGAAGTAGGCAAATATGTATGAGGAAACTCGCATCTTATCCTCAGATGGGGCAAAAAGTACGAAAATACATTTACCAACAACAACAGCAAATAGCCCTTCTAAAATTCTGTGAATTGTCAATTCTCGATTTGAATGGAGCCATTCTCCTGTCATTGTCAACCTTCGTGAAGGATACAAAGGATTGAGAAAGAAGTTTTAAGACGACTTGCATACACTACTACAACAACCACCGATTGTCCGATGACAATTCTGTCCGTCACTCGTTTTGCATTCAAACGTCAACTCCAGGCACACAGACTCCATTATTGAGAATACAGTAAGTGAAGTGACTCAGTAGGTAGGTCCTTCTCACTTTGTGTGCTTAGCTCATTCCAAACTGCACTTCTCCCCACTCGCTAATTCATTCTGGAACCTGAAACCAACCCTCTCCTATTTTCTCTTCTAGGGATTCAATCGCAAACCGTATCAAATATAAGCGTTGGTTGACTATCTGGTTTAGAATCTTTCAGTCAGACTCACCCGATTATGAATTAACCGATTGTTACGCACACAGCAACTGGTGATCAATAAAATAAAGAGCCTCACCACCAAATGAGAAAGTAGATCAGTTTTCTACTGTTCAAGCAAAATCTTCACCAGACACACTAAATCAACTGATAAATTTGCCTCTATATTTGCATTGAAACTTAACAACCTGCAGAAGTAATGTATATTTATATATCAACCCGAGATCTATTCATGAATTTCTGAGACAGTCAATTCTAAATCAAAGAGTGGTCAATTCACTTGGGGTTTTCATTCTCTCCACTCCACTTCTGATCGTCATCCTTTGTAGTAAATCTCGTTGATTGAGAATGACTGGATGAATCAGTCAATTCAAACACCAGTACAAACAGGAGAGGTGGATTCTTTGGAGATGATGAGGATGACGATACGATATGGCTTTTCGGTGAGCCTCTGCCAGGAGAAACCCAAGGGAGCCCTTATCTCTCCATTTGTATGCATTTCACACTCCATTCTCTCACTCTACCCGGTGTTTTATTGCCCCTTTAAGTGATTAAACACTTCACTCACCCGTCATCACCCGTATCTGAATGTAGGCAGTGTATTTATACTTTATGCACCAACATCCCTTCAATCCACCTCGTCATTCGCTCTACTTCCTTATTATTCAACTCACTCATGCAGTTCAATCTCATGCTGCTTGGTTAATACTTTTCTGTCTACTCGTGTCATCAATCTTCTGAATTAAAAACAAATACTTATTGAATGCACCGTAAACTTTCTCCATGAATGGCTAATAATATCGTTCAGCTTTTTTCTGGCGGAGATTTTTTAATACTTTCCTCGTAATGTTACAACATGGTAAAATAATAAGGTGAAAACTTTTTCAATCGTGATTGGAATCATTGGTCCATACTCCAAACACTCCAAGGTACAGCGTATTTTTCATATTCCAGTATTCATTCACTGTCTTTTAAATAAAGTCGATAATCCTGATTATTCATGGTACAGTGAGATTTTTATTTTAAGGCTTTAACAAGCTCGGTTATTCTTTTCCAATTCCAGGATACATCCGCAGGAAGCTATGAGGATGTACTACTCATTTTCGATCATTTTCCTGTCAATTTTCTGCCTCGCTAACATTCTAAGAATTTGTTTTCGAAAGTTTTTGATAGTTTGTTTCTGACGAAGAGAAATAAATGTTTTATATTATAACAGAGACTCAAGTTGCTATTTATGTATCGTACAATCTATTTTTGAAGCGCTTACGGATGGACCAGATTCACGAATGATGCAAGATTCAGTGTGAACTTTTAATGGTGAATATTTGAGTTTCAGTTTCACAAGTTTCACAAGTTTCAGTTTCATCAAACTGTTTGATTTAGCAAAATGGAGTACAATTTACAAAATAAAATCGAAGACACAAGGCAATTTTGAATGTTCATTTTTATTTAGTGCAGTCTATGCAGATTTTGTGATTTATGGCTCTACTGCGAGTTAATAATCCAGCTCGAAACTTTGTGTAGCATAAGATTCCGAAACCCTGAGAATTACCGTCATTAACAAAAATTCGTTTATTTCGCTGGCATTACTAGTTTAAAATCTTCGAAATGAAAAGCAATTTAGATGAAAGCATTTGATGAGTGCGTTGAGTTTCTGTTAGTTGCTTTGTAAGTCATTTTCTTTGAAGATAACAAGCTCTCATTTTTGTCGCGAATAAATAGGCAAGCTTCTTTCTTTCGTTCTTTCATAATCAACCTGTCTCTCAACAACGGGTGTATATAACTTTGCTACAAACAAACTTACGCCTTCAGTCTTCTTTTCTGCCATAAGTACAACAATTTGAAGGACTGTGAAAGGACCATGCTAGCCAACAGATTAAAAGAGCTTACATCCAAGTAAATCTTTTGGGATTTGGAATTGAAGAGCTGAGGAAAAGTAAAAAGCAACTTTGCTCATTTCAGTTGAAGAACTCATTATGTAAATCATCAGACCAAAAACACTTCTCTCTTTCATTACTCTCAATCCCACTTTATCCATGGCTTTCTCTCCTTTACGAATCTAACCACCGTGAGAAGCACAGAGCTTTCAATGCAATCATACTTTTACCTTAATCCCCAATAAACCTCTCTAAGTTTGTGCAATTATTTTAAATGATGTTTTTACTCATACAATTCTAGTTTCTGTTTACTTAGTAGCACAAAACTCACGTTGAAAATATATTCATACACAACTGTCTTATTTGTCGACCTAAATTTGTACGATGAAACTTCCTACTTACACTCATCCACGTCGACTCGCATCATACAATCAAACAAACTACTTGTGACTGCGGCTTGTAAATTTTGAAATAATTATTTTAACCATTAAACTCCTTTCAACTAATGACTATGTGCTTAGTAGACTAAATGTGATGAAAAACGAGAGAATAGCAGTGTGATTGCACGGTGGATACATGTACAAAATGTACACAGACATATAAATACATATATATGTTAGGATTCAGAAGTAAAAACATGCTAGTAACGAATGGGTTTAAATAATGTAAAAAGGGTAACTTTATATCTTCCTGTAAGGACTGATTCTTTTTCTCTGGAGGAGAGAAAGTCTTCTCTTCTATTGCTTTTTACAAGAAATAGAAGAAGGGACAAAAGGGTTCTTTCCATTCTTTCTCTCCTTCAGTCCTGTTTTCTCCAAGAGGAAGTTTCTCAGATTCTGACTTGTATTATTTATTTTGTCCTCTCCCTGTGTGTGTGTCTTCTTTTGAGAAGGCCATTTGAAAAACTTTTTCTCTCTCTCTCCTCTGCTCTGATTGTAGTCAGATGAAAAAAGATTTCGTTACAACAACGCTGACTGCCAAGAGAAAGCGAGGAGAATAAAGGAAGAAAGTACAAGAAGGATGGATGCGCAAGAATCGAGAGAGTAAAGGCTTAAAAAATAGTTTGGCAAGCAAGTCTTGTCTAACGAGTCGGATTTTGAAATCTTTTGTATTCTCTTCTGTGTGGATGTGTGTGCAAGGAGATTTCTTTTTGTATCTTTCCTTTCTCTCTCCTCCTTCCTTCCTTTTTCTCCTACGAATTCATCAGCTTCCCGAGATAGAAGAATTAGTTTTTTTCAAAATCGATCTAATCATCTCATGTTGCGAGTGAGTTGGATTTTTCCATAGTACTAGAGTAGTGTCTACTACCAAGCTCAGATAAATTCCTTATTTACATACATACGGTAAACTTATTTTGATTCCACATACAGAATATTATTATGTGTTGTCCTGAAGTTTTATGTGAAATGATGAATAATACCGGGCAAACGTCTGTTCTTTTGTTTGTGAATTATCGAATCGGTTACAAATTCAGATTCGAACATCACCCACTGAATGATAGTAGGATTATGTGTCTCTCAAGTGGTATATTTTTGTTCTCCTCCCCACACCCTACTCACAAATTCACAATCAGTTAGCTTGACACACTTAAGCAATAAGTATTTACAAATTACGGTCGCTGGATGCACTTCGCCCTTCCTGGTGCCTGTGGATGTGGTCATGTTCACATGTCAAAATGGATAAATAGATTATATTCATTAGTTGAATGCAAAAGGCTAAAGTGCAAGTTTAAGTGGACAGCGGCAGTGCTGGTTTCACTGGAGATCTCCGGAGAGTGAATTCCCATCCGAATCTAATATCATGAAAGTACAGATCCCCTAATACTGGCATTTATTTGATGGAATCGGAAGAGGAGAGACCATACATTTATCTTCTGAACTTCTAACAGAGCATGATTCCCTAAACATAAACCATCTGCCCCTATTTATAGATATCAAAATTGGAGTGTGTTTCACTAGTATACGGAGCCGTTATTCCATACACTATATGCAATTTTCCTCACTATTAAATTATAACTAATTATTTACAATGACAGTATACTGTCGACGCTTTTCTGAACTACCTACCTACTGCTTACTAGCTGTGAAATTGCAGCGTACAGTTGTGATGAATATTATATAAGGAGTTAAAGAGATAGGAATTCCCAAAAGAAATATGTGCATTGGATTCAAAGATTTAAGCATTTCGTGTACTTGAAATTAAAATGAGTTTGTTTGACCAGATGAGACAAGAAGACATTTTGGATTTAAGACATGTAGCTGGTTAAGGTCATTGGTGTGACAAGAGTAAAAGTGTCAGTTGTACAATAGAGCGAGGTGAGGGAAAAGGACGTGGCCATAATATTGGTGATCGTCGAGAGAGACAGAAGGAGATCGCGTAGGAGCAGTTGGATTGGATGGCTGGTGAGAAGGCAGGCAGGGAGAGAAAGATGCGTTTTTTGTGCTCCTCATAAAGAGAATTGCGTGGAACAATAGACTCGGTGAGGAAACACAATAGGCGGCCCTAAGTGGTCAAGTGTCTTCCCAGATCAATGTGTAGGCGCATCCTTCCTTCCTTCTTCCAACTTAATGCACACCAACAATAGGCTTTTGTGTGCCTTCTTTCTTATCTCTCTCTCATGCGTACTTTATGATTTTTACGATCCTCACGAACACACACAATATTCTAGCATTCCACCACCACGCAGCATTGCAACTCTGGGTTTTAAATGGATAAAATTCAAACCAGTTGCTCTGATCGTATTATTACGCAATGTCTGTTTCCGTAATGTTTTACATGATTTTCGTACTGCATTAAAGTGGTATGTAAAAATGCCATGTGTATGCTGCAATGCTTTTGATGAGGCAGTATATCACTCTACTTTTTTTAGTGCTTAATGGTATATATACAATACTCATTCAAAAATATAATAATTCACGTAAACCCTAATCTTGATGATGCCTCTTGTGATTTGTGTGAGAAAAATTCCGAAATAAGACACCACTGAATCATAAAATCCACTTAAAAAGGCAGAACCGGTCTCGTGGAAAAATAATATACATGTGAACATAAAAGAAATCGACCAAAGTCAATTTTAGCCTATTCCTCTTCACTCCCACTGTCCTTTGCTTTGTAGGTTCACATCTTCAAAGTTACAACTCTAGAGCCACTTCAACTCACACTCTCTTCATCTCATTAAAGGAACAAACTTAGGTAAAATGTAAAACAAGGCATGGCAAGTACAGAGGAATTTTGTTGAACAAAAGAGATGAGAACATTTCTGAAATTCTTCTTCAAGAAGACTTCAACTGCTGCTGAGTTTTTTTGTGAGTGACTCTTCTTTAGCAGAAGGGCAGAGTTGTTGTTGCATTGGATCTTTGAATGGGACGAGAGAGACCATCTCTTTCATTTTTCAAGTGGATACTTGATTTGGTTCTCACACTCTTTTTACACTCTTGGCATACCAACTTTACCCCTTAATGCTACTCATCTCTTTGGAATGACCACAGATAAAGATCTGTATGAGGCAACCAAAGCATTTACAGGGACATTTCCCCATTTTTTCTCCGTTTTTAAGGCACACCTTGTTTTTCATATTCTTCTGTCAAGTCATTTAGAAGACACCTGTTGCAGTTACTTGTCTTTCATATTTGTTGCTTAAATCTATTCACAGTTAATTATGGTGTCATATTGTTTTCATAATTAGATTTCAAATACCGGAACATTAGAAGAATAATACGAACAACCATTTTGATTTTAGTACACAAGCCACTTTCGGGAGAGGGAAAATATTTCATTCACAAAATTTCTCTAGCTCTAACACCTAAAGTTCTACCTGCCTACACATCCATGCTTTATTTTACCCAAGATTATTGAAGAGTATTGTAATTCCCATTTGTAACAATGAGTCTTGTCCTTGGTCCTTCCACCACCGGAATACAATCAATTTCAGTCATTTCCTGTCCTCCACCTTCTGCTTTTCAAAGCTGCACACAGTTTCTTTCATGTATGGTTCAGTACAATAGCCACATAATAAAAGGACGAAGTACAACAATGCCCCAACAATTGCTTTACTGTTACAGTTATTATCAACTCTCAGGTATTGTCATCAATGTGTCCTATTACTCCCACTATATGCTGACACTCATCTATATTTATATGACTTTGCTATAACGCTTGAACTGTCGGAGGGGTTATAATATAAAATGCGTGTGTGTGTGATCATCACCACCAAAGTGCATACCAGCAAGAGAAAAGATTCTAAACTTAAGTTTCCTTCCTAACGTCTTAGAAGGTCTTAACAATCGATGTGAGGATTGGGTGCACCTGCATCCCATCCCTTTCTTCACACTTCTACTAACTCATCGTCATTCACATTTGGAGAAACTTTACTTGTCTTGTCAAAGGTATCAGGACTTTGCTGGACAACTCTGACACACCTGGCTAGGTCATTTTATTAGCTCCAATCACTCTTTTGTCCCTCCACACTATTTTTAACCCTTCGCTGCTTTAGTCTAATTCTAATTTATGAAGATACACTCCTTCTTCTCAGAACAAGACCCAAGGACCCTCTGGTTAATACGGCATTATGCTTACATAAAATATACTCACCTAGTGTTTTCTAAGAAAAGGAATAATGGGAAAGTACAGAAGTACAAAAGCGAACACATTTTGATGGCCGTGCAGGTAGAATTTTGTGTGAAATCTATATGGACAATGTTCTAATCCCTTGGACAATGAGGATGATCTCCGAGAGAAGAACCTTTATGCAAACCGAAGTACACACACAAAGCGCAAACCAAACTAACGCAAGGATAAATGTAATACTCTGCTCTTTCATCCTACACTTCAGGTCTTCTCATTCAACATTGTCATTTCATTATTTTCTTCACCAAAGAAAACCCAAGCAGTCTACTTGGTGGACGTTGTTGTATGTGATCTCTTCTGTTGACCAATACATGAAAGATGAACTAGCACACCAGATCATTGTGATTGTCTCCTGTTTTTGTGAATGGAAGAAAACCACGGGCATCGTAACGTGAATTGTATGCACACAATACGAGTCTTCCGTATTCTCAAAAGACAATTAGACGGGCCAACCTCTCCCATTTCAAGAATGAAAAAAATCTTTTCTACAACCTGGGCTATCATTACACAAACAAAATTTCCAATTAATTGAATACCATCTTGAGAGAAGGTTCGACGTATCCAATGAGGTGTGGAAGACTATTCAAGATTCCAATCTTATTGGACACGTAGTAATGAGTGATACACGAACCTGATACAGCGAAAGAAAAGACAAAGATTGTGCAATCATTAATACAGAAGGTGGTGGATGTGTCTCTAAATGAAGGAGCTTGTTAACTAATTTCTCATGGTGAGATCGCTTATCTGATTCTTTTCTTACAGCATAAAGAATAATAAAAGGACTTCCAAAGAATATGAGACTTCTTCACACAACCGTTTCAATGCAAGAGTGGCATTCATTCTCGTTGTATTTCATTCTCTCATTATTATTGTAATCTCTGCCATTTAATTATTCATTGCCCGTACGTATAATTTCATTGTGAGATCTGTAAAACATGAGACTTTAATTACTCAAGTGCTACAGCGACTAATCATGTGAATTTTTTTCCTGGCTTTCATGCTAATAAGTTATATAGAGACGGATTTCCCCGTTATTGATGATCCTTCGTTCGTTCGTAAATACAGGAAATAACAGAAGGAGACCCTTATTCACAAAGTTGCTAGAATTTATTCAGAAACTCAAATAATTCCAATATGGTGCTCCAATTTTATTGTAAAAGCTGGTGAGATCTACAAAATTCTGGCATGCGAAGTTCTCGGAATTAAACTGAATGTCTGACTGCGTAAGTATATTTAGATGCATGATCAAGAAATACGGAAGAAATTAATTCCTCTTGTCTGGCATCTCTTCTTTTGCTCTCGTTATTTATCTCTGGGAAAAGCAGATTGAAAATAAACAGAGAGAAGCGGATAAAAAACTCGCTAGTAATTCAAGAAGCACACCACTGATTCCTCATTACTTTACTACTTCCAATGTGCCTATTGTGTACCTCAGCGAGTAATAATACCCAATTTATTTTCAAACTGAGAATCTATTCTTTCGCAAACTAAGAGACCCTACTCTCATCCTTTTCAAACTTCCAATCCATTTCGTCCTTTGTTTTCTTCCTATTCTAAACGGTCAGCTTCGTCTCATCATCTTACTCAGCTAATCAAATCTGATGAGTCCAAGGCATTTCTACAGTAAATACAACCTGACTCAGCAAATTCTTCGTTAACAATACCATTACAAATCACCAACAATTCATGCTCATCAACCAACGCAACGATCTAAACAAGATTCTCAAAATTCACATATTCCGATTTATGCTCTTCAATATATTTTAAGTCGTGGTCTCGAGGAACCATCCTTAAAACATTCAAAACTCGATCTAAAGGAAAAATAATCAACACAAATTCTAATTTATTGTTAGTTAATTTTGAAATAAGGGAAAGCTTTCGAAACTTTCAAATCATTGAGAACATTGTAATTATTATTCCGTGGTGAAAGTATGGAAGAAAATGTAGTCTCAAACTCAAAACTTATACGGTAAGTGAAGGTTGGAAATATCACGCTCATCAAAGTGTAAGCAGATGCGATAATTACGTTGTCAGTAACGGTTAATTTCACGCGTCTCAGG
>JAQGBV010001418.1:0-15740 GCA_034698685.1 Isotomurus pseudopalustris
GAGCCTTTTGGGAAGGATGAACCACGAGGGACCCCTCCTCCAGTAGGAACTGCGTCTCCTCCCGTATCCCAACCACTTCCACCAAGCGCGGGACCTGCAGGGCCCAAAGATGACGCGCCAACGGCACCAACGTCGCAGACAGAAAGCGAATTCGGGGGCCTTGTATCATATTTCAGCAGCCAAAGATCAGAGGAAGACATGGATTCCTAATTACGAGCATCTCTTCTTTATTCGGACTTTGATACTTACCGAAAAGCCATTGATGAAAAGATTTAGACAATTTCTATAAACGAGAGATCTGACGATTGTTTATTACGATTACGACCCAACTATTCTTGATGATGAGTCATTTTATAAAAGTTAGACGAAAGTAGGATTTACATAGTGAGTTGTTGATGATGATCATTAGTATCTGAAGTGTTGGTTGTTACGTAATTTAAGGTTAACTGTAACCCTGCAGTGAGCAATTGTATTGTTGTGAATGGAGTTTTTCTGTACAGGAACTTTGTACACTTTTTTAATTTTATGATCTTTCAGGTTACAATTCGCGGAGGAGGTTCAGTAGGTTCGTTCCTCAGCTTGAGTGTCTAAGATTTCCCCCCGTGTACTTTAGAGACATAAAACTAATTTAACTATCTTCAGCAGCAGTAGTAGTGCCTTGGTGCATTACACTTTTAAGTTGTACCTCTCACAGTCAACAGAAGGTAGTTAATTATCATGAACCATCAGTAATAATTTTTTATTTTAATGTACAAGTAGAAAGATTGTAATTATCCAGATTAGTTATTGCAAACCCAACACATAGTGCTTTAATTGTAACGTTATTTTGCAATACTGTAAGTTGAGTCGTAGCTTCCCCCTCATGCAAAACTACGGGGAATTTAACGTGTAACAACTATTGGGATATCTAAAAAGATGTTTGCTCTCAATAAAAGCATCCGAAGTTTTTTACAAATCTTAAACTTTCAGCTGGGTTGTGTTTATTCGTTAATTAATGCATATTCATTTGCAGTTTGCACCCATTCAACATAATTGGTTATTTATAGTAAATTTATATCAAGTTACAAACTATGTTTATTTAATTACACAGTACAAAATGTTGACCACGAACGAGCGTTACATCGTCTCGTCGTATTCGAAGGGTTCAGGGGGGGCTGGTTCATCTCCTTCGTCGATGTCTTCTCGACGAGGTCCGCAAGCTGTAATGTTTCAAAACAAATGTTACTTGAGCCTTTAGGTACATAACATAATTTGAAAAAGAACCAGACTCGTCGGGAAACATACCAGCAACAGGTTGAACGAGATCCACAGGCTCCTTGGGTGTTGCGTCATTCACAATGATGATACCTCCAGCTGTGACATCCTTCATGGGTCTGTACCTCTTTCCCAACAGTTCCATATAACGGAGCTAAAACATAAACCACGCCGATGAGTTACTCAAGTGGTACAGCATGCGTGCTATTCGACTCAAACCTTTCTCCTTAGTGGAAAAATGTCTTACCTGCTGCTTCATAACTCTCGCTGGATTTTTGAGGACTTCAAATAAAGCTTCGTCTTTCTTTTCTTTCTCTTCTTTTTCCTTCTTCTCCTTCTCTTCCTTTTCTTTCGCTTCCTTCTCTTTCTCTTCTTCCTCTTTCTTCTTGGCTTCTTCGTCAACCTCCATTGGTTCTGGCTTATCCTTCGCTTTCTCAGCCTCTCGCCGTTTGGCTTTAGCTGTTACGGAGAGGATAGCGGTAGCCACGCGCTCCTTTTCTTCCTTCTTTGCTACTTCAATAGGAGGTGGGTAGGCGAAGGTGGAGGCCTTGATATTCGACCTTAACTCCATAATGGGCATCTGTGATAGAATGTTGGGAATAATTTTAATAAGCACGGGTTAGAACGTTTAGACAGGGTTTGAATTTCTGCTTACCTGGAGACTTCTATTCACACAGATAACGGAAGTTGGTGCGAATGACAATCCTAACGACAATGACATGGGGAACCAATACCAATAGTGAGTGAAAAGAAGCATTCCAACGGCTCCTTGTAACCAAACATGGCCAGTTCTTGATGCTAATGTTACGGTGACATTTCGCCCTCCAGCATCGATAATTCCTTGGGCCAAAATAGCTCCAAATTTAGCCATAACATCATCGTGCTTATCGTTCAAAACTTTGGTATACAGAGCACGGAACTCCTTCACTTTGGGACATGTTACTTCTGTCTGCTGGATTAGAACCATCGCTGAGGCCAATAGGGCTCCTTGTCTCACGTAATTAACGGAATCTTGTGTTAACGGCTCAATCAAAGTGATAGCGTCCTACGAAAATATGATACGAACGTCGAACATAAGATGTTAAGTAAATAATAATATCATTATTTTACTGAACTTCTTTGGCTACCTTGCTTCCTGTTCCTGCACAGGCGATTCCAATGGCCATTGCTGCTCCATATCGAACATGAGGATTGTAACTTTCAGTCAATAATGAGACCACACTTGGGCATTGATCAGGTGTCCTAAACAGCAAAAATCCTAATCCGATAACGGCTGCGCGTCGTACATCATCGTTGACATCTGAAACAGCCACCTTCAATAAGGTCTGGATGGCTGAATTGGAAGCAGTTCCACAGTAAGCCATCGCAACACAAAACACTCCAGCTCGTCGTAAGAGAGCATCCTTGAATTGCACAGTAAATCAGATATCAGAAATTTTAAAAATATTCAATACTCATTCTGTAAATTAAATGAGAATCAGAGGAGCATACTTTGTCGGAGAGAAGGTCTTGAATAAGTGGATCCGCACTTTCCAACCGACCGAAGCACAAGAAAGAAATTCCAAGTGCTAATCCTCGCAATATTTTTTCATGTTGCGTTTCTCGAGCATAACTTCTCATGTCATCAATAGCTTGTTCGTTCATGGAACCCAGCATAGTCAACCCCATAGCAATTCCAGCAGCTTCACCCGTCACTGCGTCATCTTGGAACAGGTTGTTCTTTAGTAATTCGTACACATCTTGACGAACAGTTCCTAGACCCATAGCGGCTAATCCTAATCCTAAACACCCTCCGTGACGTATCATTTCATTTGGAGCATCCTAGTAAAACAAAGATTGTTAACCTAAAATCCTACCTTCCTACAAGTCGAAAGCATCTATTTATATTTTATATCACTTACCCTCAGCTGAGTCAGCAGGTAGTCAATAATTCCTGTTCCATGGTTCGCGTGAATCAAACCCAACGCATACAGAGCTCCTCCCTCTGAGTATCCTGACGTCGCTCCACCTCCTTCTCTTGGAAGGTAGGATTGCATCAGGTTCATAGCTTCCTTTTCATGACCACGGTGAATCACTCCCAGACTTCCTGTAGCGGTAAACTTCGCCCAGTTGGTAGCTCGGGCAAGCCAGTCCAGGTTTTCACGAAGAAATTGGTCTGAGGTAGTTCCAGAATGCATAAAAGCATTTGATATGACTGTGGCCGTGTGACAAATTGAAACTCTCACGGAGTCTTTGGTTTGTTTCAAAATCATCAGATCCGACTTATTCGATCTTATGAGGAACTGCAGCTGAAGAGCTATGGTTGTCTACGAGAAAAGAAATATCTTATAGCTCAACTGGAAATAGAGTGATTGAACTTCACAGCATAAAAGTTAAAAATTAATTACCTCTCCACTTAAAATTTGAATCATTTGTTCCCAGTGTTTCTTTAGTTCTTCAGTCGGTCCTGCTGGAACAGCTCTAGGAGGCTTAACTTCCGGTTCTGCGGGAGCCGGTGGAGCCTCACCAGATACGTCCGTCATCTTTTCATCTTCGTCGGCGGGAGCAGCTTCAGAACTTTCTTCAGGGACTGCAGGAGCTGGAAGGTATGCAGCCTGATTTCTCTTGAGGATGGTAAGAACTCTTGCCAGGAAATTTTGAGTAGCACTTTCATACAAATCAAAACCAATTTGGTAAGCCATCAGTTGAGCTTCTGAGCCTCGCGCTGTCAATTTTTCGATCACCGATGCTGCTTCGCCCGGATTGTCTAAATATATCAAGCATTGGCACCTGCAACATAATAAATCAGAAAAGTGAGAAATGTAGAAAATTGAAATAATTTTATCGTCGATCTATGATTGTTAAATTGTAACGTGGCATTACATGCTGACATAATCGGGATTGGGGAGTCCAGCATAAATTCCAACAAGAGACTTGAGAATTTCATCTCGCCACTTCCTTTCTCCAATTAAGGTCATGGCTACTCGGAAAGCGTAGGCCAACATTTCTGTCTCGCTGCCTTCTGCAGTCAAAATAGAGCTGCCAAACCTGAGGTACAAATCGCATATGTTTACACTCCATCATTCAATTTAAGAACACCGAGTTACTATATAAATCCTATTGAGAGTACATATTCTTACATATCCATTCGCCTTGTCTCAAGAGCAATTCCTAGGGCCTGTTTATACTGTTTGTCGTTAAAACACTGTTCAAACATTTTGTTGACTATGCTCTCAAGTCTTGGGTCAATGTCTTCTTCTTTCAGACGCAACTTGGTATAACGGTCCAGACACTTGGCCAAGATAGTTTCTACGTACTCGTTCCTGTGGGAAAGATCAAAGAGTGGTCCAGCGGCTAGCGCAAACTGAAGTGCTTCATCGAAAGATCCCAAGTGGAAGTAAACTTTGCTCAAAATCAATGCAGCCAGCTGTCTGTCACGCTCAGGTAAGGACTGAGATTCTTGCAGCTCTTCACTAGAAAGGTCATCATCACAAAATCATGAGGGGAAACTCAAGGTATTCTATAATGCTTCGTCAAACTGTCAATTAAAAAGTAAACTTACATTTTTATCATATAATCTGCAATTTCTGGCCAGAATTCGTTCACGACGAAGTTCAGCTTCTTCAACGCGAAAGATTTCACTTCATTTTGATCTTCGTCGAGAAGAGAAATGATTCCAGCTAAAAACAGGGATATTAGAATTTATTTAATAACTGAGTCAAATCAATATTTAAAACAAGCACATAACAATCTGTTATAGTTTAATTTTGTATCATTGTATCACTTTATGATTTCAATAGCGCTCGTGAGCATAATATGACCCTACAGAAGCCCAGCCAAGGTTCCTAACGAGTAGTTACGACGATGGTGATTCCAGTATTATTTCACGAAGTCATTCATGCTAAATCCAAGATCTCATATTATACTAGTGGTATGATTTTATTACATCATGGTTTCAAATACACTAAGGAGGTCACCGCTAAGCAAATGCAAGAATCACCTCATCACATCCCCATGATAAGTGAGAATAATAAATATAAAATCTCTAAATAACAGTACTCTAAACTTCTTCTACTTGTCCGAGAAAACATTTTAAGTAGAGGATCAGAGGATGTATTATGCATGAGTCGACGATTCAAACAAAAATACGACTATTAACGACGGAATTTGATTCGAGCAATTATATCATGGCAGGTCGTCCTCCATTAGGAATTAGTCGCTCTGTTTCCTTCAAAGGTTTGACTACAGGTTTCGACTTTTCTTTCTGTTTTTCTTCTTTCTTTTCCTCAGGTTCTGCTTTCTTTGACTCCTCTGGAAGTTTGACCTCTTTTTTGTCTCCCTCTGCTTCTTCGTCGATCACTTTGAGTTCTTCTTCATCAAACTGCACTTCATCTTCTTCCTCTTCTTCGTTTTCATCATCCTCATCAGGGGATTTGTACAGTTCAGGGTATTTCGAGAAGCAAGTGTGCATGTCTTTGAATGATGGAAAGCAGTCTGCACCCTTAGGCTCTTCTTTGCTGCATAAGATTTGGACAGATTTTCGTTAAGTTGTTAGTTTACAAATAATTACAAATAGTTTTCAAATCTAACCTGTAATGAAAACACGAAAATGCAGCTCTGAATTCAGTTGCACATGGGCCGTGAGCTGCACCACCCAAGCACGGACAATCCCAGTTGATATCACCGTTAGGTAAAATTGGGCCGAAGTTCTTCGGATCGTAATCATCTGGATTAAATGGCTCTTTTTCGACCAAATCTTCAACTTCGTCAGTCTCATTTACGTCGGCTTCTTCTTCCCGCAGGTCTTTAGGAGAATTCTGACCGATGTGCTCCTTGTCCGCTTCATTATTACTTAAAGCCGTTTTAGCTGGTTGAATTGGTTCTTTCTTGGAAATCGAGATCTGTTTCGAGTTGCTGTCATTCACAAATCCTCCATCGCCACTTCCCCGATCCTCCTCATCTTTTGTCATTGCTGCTCCCATCTTCCCTGACGACTTAAGAATTGACTGCTCGTTTGATCACCAAAGCACTTCTAATCTAAACAAAAACCACTTCAACTGATTCTTCTCAAACTTCTTTGACTCATAATAGATGTTCTTCTCACGACAGACGAAGTCGGTGATTTGACTGATCTAAAGAAACACAACAGTTTTATAATAACACACACCGGGCACCACATCATTTAACATTAGCAAACGAACATTGCATCATAATGTTAACTTACCCAGTTTCGGCGGTTTTCACGATACGGCAACAATATTTATTGATGTGAAGGGGGTGTGGATTCACGAAATATTCACCGGGGGGGGGCACGACTCACGAGGAACCGAATAGAATTAAATTATTGACTACAGAAGAAGTGAGCGCATTGGAAAATGTGATGAGTCTGTGAAACAGGCGAGTGGAATTTTCGCGCTTCCCACTCTTCACTCTCACAGCTTTTAGTTCACAACCGTTGCGTTATTACAGTGCCCTGCTGAATTATTATTGCAAAAATATCTTTTTACTTGCTTTATATTACCTAACATTGAAAATCAATATAGGAAACCAAATTGATGATTCCAGACTTCAAAATAAATGAAAATCGACTTGCAAATTACACTGCAAACCGCAGTGATGTATGATTTCATGAAACCGTTTTCTCTCCTTCGATTCTTTTTGTTCGAATAATTTTACATAATCACACGGTCTGGGATTACATGAACATGCTTTTATAATGTGAACAATATAATTGATCAGGATAATAGTCTGAGTTGCGAGTTGGGACACACTTTATAACCTAATTAAATCCATACTTCGTACATTAATTAAATACTATAATATTTTTATTATTTTACATAATAAAATTCAAACCTAAGCTGTGACACTAATGAATCAAATCGAACAGAACGGTGGAATCAACGATCAGTTGATTTTATATCAATTGAGTACGTGCGTGCTAACAATACTGCCAATCAAACATGGTTTTTAATTGATTCTTCGTATTAGTCAGGTTTGATTTTCTGCCTTCAACCGCGGACTATTTCATTACTGGTTGAAGGTAATTAGTACTCTATGCACCTACTTTATATTATTATCACCATTTACCTTGGCTTAGACTTGGATTTTAAATATCTTACAATCTTCTGTATGGCATGAATGCGTGACGTGACATGAATGACTATTTACTACTTTTGCTTTCACTCAATACCTCATAATCCAGAAGAATATCAAAAAATTCAATTTCTTACCCGCAGATGTAAGTATGGACGTCATCTTAACTGTTTGCAACTTTGAAATCTGATTGCAAACTATAACTGGACAGGAAACAAAATGCTACTTTCCGATCTTCAGGTGTTCAGATTCCTTTACACGAACTACACCGTCACAAAACTTCCACCAACACGTCAACCAGCCAAACCTCAAGGAGAATCAGCAACACGTTAAAATCTGAAAAATAGACCATTAACAAATTAAAATTCTATCTTTGATGACACACGATTTCATAAGATTTTTCTTTTCAATCTCATTATACGTTCTGCGTGCAACAAAAACACTTGAGATAATTTCTTAAACGGACACAGGTCAGAAGTCGTCAAATGAATGAAAATAAATTCGAAATTTTCGAAATCCAACTTACTTGAAAAGGAGACGATTCCACAGCACAATAGCGAATAGGTTGATGGTGAGAGTCGGTAGAGTGAATGACATAGCAAAAGATTTGAGGGAAGGAGCCGGGGCGTCCTCACTCGATGACTCTTCTTCTGGGGCAACGAAAGGCTCATCTCACTTTCCTCCACCCACGCAATCCTTCCCACCTGATCCCGCAGTTTCATGCTTCCTGCTTCCGAGTTCCGACATGGACAAAGTATTAATTTTAACTTAACAGCTCTGCACATAAAAATACCTGTACGTGTAATAAAAATATCGTGTGAAAGCTATTCGAACAATAATTTTAGTATCCATTGCACTCATATGCCAGTGCCATGTACGTAGCCCGAACTGAACTTATTACGGCTTAAGCTAAAGTGTCCATTCGTGTCATGGGCCCAATTGAATTAAAACTTCTTTCCTATTATTTTATTCTAAGACGAAGTGTTTACAGTTGTTAAAGTATTAGGTATTTATGTACATAACGAAAATATGCGTGTGTTTAGAAATTATTAATAATGCATGGGTACGGAAGTAGTAGATTAAGTAAATGAATGGAAGTCATATAATATTGATTATTGATTGGGGTTTGGGGTGTACATCTTTCTTGTTCTTGTAAAAATTCCGACGCTGATTATTGACCAAGTTAACTCGTACTTCCCAATACAGAATGTTAGTTAATATAGCTTAATACTTTTTGGTGCTGTTGTTGATTATTTATCAGTTAGTTACTTATTACATCCTTGTGTGTGTGAATAACAACGTCCTTTCCCATCCAATTTTTATGTTGCTCTGAGTCTTTGGTGGTGATATCCATCATTATTTTATCAATTTTGAACAGATCCTCAAAACACATAGGAGCTGTGTGAGATTCCTAAACTACTTATTATGCACATCTTTCTAGTGCTCGTCTAAGCAAGTACTTAACTATTGGTAGTGCAACTGCTAACCAAGACTACTTTACGTGCTATCTACATAGACTACTTACTACCTCTGTTCTGTCTCTATGTACCTCACAAGTGCAACTTACATCTCGCGAGTCAGTGTCTTATTCATTCTTCATGTACATTCAACATCACAAGAAAGGGTAGTTTTTTCATCATAGTTAGAAATAGGGATGTAGAAGGATAGAAAGGATGGACAGAAGATGAAAATTGGATGAAATTTCTACTGACTCAAGTAAGAAGAAGCAAAGTTTCTGCGTTTGCTGAGTCAAAGTTTGAGTCGAAGACTTGCTTTTGGTTGTTGGCAGAGTTGATGACGAGGACACGGGTATATATGGAGTCTTTTGAGTGCAGAATGGATGGTTAGGGCCGACGGGCTGTTTCAAAAAGGAGTCATAATGGTAGTGGTGGTTGAAGCGATGCATCTCGCACAACAAGCAAACCATCTCTTGAAAAGGATGAAAGTAGTAGTGGTGGTGGTGGCGATGGTAATACGCTATGCGTTTGGAAATAAGTAAACTCAATTCGTATTACGGTATTGTAAGTAACAGGCAAAAGGAGCTGCTCCCTCGATCTCCCAAATGCTTTTTACTTCTCGTAGGGTTTTAGACATGAGAACGGACTCCCCTTCTTCAGTTGGCCACTTGCCTCCATCCTGGTTCCATTATCCCACACTACACAATATTCTTATACTTTGTACAATATACACCCTCCCGATAATCACTCATTATTACTTCCCAACATCAATAGTTAACTCTCCACTTAAGCATTTCATCTTCTCGCAAGCCTGGAGAAAGTTTACTCGGTGAAAGTTCAAAAATTGTTGTAATTTCAACGCTGTTTATTACAGTTGTTAAATATATAAATATTCTGTAAGTTACTAAACTCGTGGAAAACTTGTAATAATGTTAGTTGACATTATAAGAAGACGTAATATTTCTTCACAAAAAACGAAATCTTGAAGAATCACAATCCCAAGTGTGACTCACAGTTCTCAGTCTCATTGCAGCTGGTGACTGTTTTCTGGACGAAGAAAAGAATATTATTAATTAGGGGGAAAGAGTTCCAAGAATAATCAAATTACTCATGATTCCTTCAAAGGCTGTGTGAGATGAAAACTGTGAATGAAAAATTAATAGACGTGAATAAATAAGTTCTGAAATAAATTAATAAAACTGATTCAGATTTACTAGGATTGAATTTATTACGATTTGTGTGGTAAAAGATATACACAAAATAATTTTTCGATTCACGCAAGAATATTAAAGTGAACCTCCCATGGGGAACTAAAATGGAAATTTCCAATTACTGATTTAAGAAGTTGTTAACTTCGTATGAAGCAAAGTGTAAAATGCACAAATAATTATTGTGCATTGGTTTCGTCATAATAATTACTGAGCCGTGCCCGTAACGCATAAAGTGGAATATTTATTAAATAAATACACTCACTCATACATCATATAACTCTGTGTTTTGTTACAAATCAATGTCCATTTACTTGCAAACAAAATTTAAGTGTGTATTATAATGCTAAGCTTGTGAAAAAGCTGGTCTCAACAGTATAAAAGGAATTATATTTCTAAACCTGATAGCTGAGACGAATCAAAGTAATTTAAAAAATAATAGGGAATGAAATTCAATTCTCTGGTAAATAACTCTGTCCGTGTAAGACGAGACAGTTGATGAGGACTATGTGGACTATATGACGATGACTTTAACATAATATTTATAGCATTATATAGTTCATCATTATTCTTGCGCGCTGGCAGCGAGTCCAGCGACTGTGTAGTTTTTGGAATGAAATAAGCACAAAGATAATAAATCAAAATGACACAAGAACGATTAATATCAGAAACAGTGAATTCTCCAAAAGACCGAGGAGATAATAGACATAGGATTGGAATTGTAATGCTGCTGCTAATGATGATGCATCCTTAATTTCCTTCCTATTATTGTGCCTATCAGGACAATAGTACATGTAGGAAGGAGATTTCTAGCCTAAATTCAAACGGGAAAACGACGACGACCTCAATTACGAATGAAGACCACCACTGTGTTCAACACTTCTTTTGAGTTATATCGTTTTGTTTTTGTTCAGTTTTTCAATGAAGTTTTAGAAGTTTTATCATCCAGCAGGTTTGCACTTGTTTTTGTGGGTTCGTCTAATTATTGTAGCAGTGCTAGTGGAAACATCTTCGTGTCAGTTCTTCTACATAAAAGTTCTACTATCACTGGTGTGGAAACAAGACCAGGAGACTATAAGAATTACTCTAGGGAAGTTGTTGTACCCAGCGACATATTGATTTTGGGTAAGTCACCCTCCACTTCTTTCATCCGCTTCTGTTCTCATGAGTGGAATCGGGACTTTATAATTACTTCAAGATATCTCAAATGCTGATTAGGAAATGTGACTGTGTGTCATGAACTCTGAACCAGTCTTTTTTATGTGTGTATAATAAACATACAACAGCAGTCAGGGATGTCGGGGCATCTTGCTCATAATATTATAGATACGAATTCGCGTAGAGATCTACATACATACGAGATGCTTGTGGAAATGAAGCAACCATTTTATGTAGTTGGGGTTTCTACTTCTAATCATTCATTGATTATTACATCACGGTCTTATTATACGCAAGAGATACAAACAGGCAGAGTGCCACGTACCTGTTAACCGTCTCTGTGTATTGGTAGCAGCATTGGTATTTGGAATGATGATGAAGGCTGTTGGAAAGTTGTTGGTTGGACTCACAATGATGAGAATGTAAGTCACGGCTATGTGTCGCATGGGGGCTGATTTACTTTAGATGTAAAAACTTCTTTTGCTCTTCAGTGGTATTAAATAAATCTGATGCTAATCTTTTTTTCTCCTGTAAAGGCTTATCATTCTCCTCAAGAGATGAATCGAGTTTTCTACTGAGTCTGTGTCGGTCAGTGAATCCTGAATGAAATGCAAATTCAAGTGAATTTGACTAGATTGTTATTATTAGAATAATAATAATAATGCTCTTTTAGGTTCATGTCTTCTTGTACTATCTTCCTTGCATCTTATACACATGCATGTAAATTTTATGTGTAACGACAAAAAACACATTTTAAAATTTTATTTGTGCTCATACACTCAGCCATTAATACTGCAAAGTTGATTAATAATTACGGCGTCAATAAGACTATAGTGCCTAAGAAAGCGTGAGTTAATGATGAATCGGTATTTGTGAAACTCAGCAGTGCAGTACTCAGCATCAGCATATCCTTTCCTGTTATTACAAAGTTCATGTATTGTCTACCATTTTAAAAGTAAAAATTTTAGTTGGTAAATAAATGAAAGGAATTTCTTTTGTTGGAAATAGCAAGTTACCTCAGGGTATTAAACGCTAGCAAAGCAAAGTGTAGTAAAAATTGTAGTGGTTGATTTGTGAATTGTCAACTGC
The DNA here is from genome assembly GCA_034698685.1 of Isotomurus pseudopalustris. Lineage (NCBI taxonomy): Eukaryota > Metazoa > Arthropoda > Collembola > Entomobryomorpha > Isotomidae > Isotomurus > Isotomurus pseudopalustris. Next base: position 12,239 of record JAQGBV010001418.1, read on the forward strand.
CTGCTATCAAAATACACACATTACGGCTTACGGCCTTCGAAGTTGCGTACACTTACAAGTTAGCAGGCTAAATAGAAACAAAATATTAAACCCTTTTGCCTTTTAGTGAATACGCTCAAGTCCCTTCTTTAGTTATGGCAGGTATACGCATTGGAAACGTGTAGAAGTAGAAGTGGCGTCTTTCGACATTCTTAAATCCTCTTTCAAACTCCCCTGCAGCATCCTTTCCTACCATAACAAAGTCTCATTTCAGTAACATTTGGTGTTCTGTAAGAAGACAACCTTTAGAACTACTCGTCATGATTGATGGCTGTGTTAAGTCCAATTTAAGACGGAAAGGAAAATTGCTCCATGTACGGCGTTACATGATACAAACAACAAATTCACGTTGGTTGTACGAAGTTGAACACACAAATGTACTATGAATTATGCATGCGCAAATCTGTCCATGAATTTTTACTTATTGTTAATATATTACCCAATATTTTAAATACTTTGCATCGTGCATTGTAGCTAATCCATCGACTGCTGGGAAAACATTAAATCAATCCATGAATCAGTTTTCAAATTTTAGTATATCTTTTCCAAAATGACGGGGTAAAATTTACAAATTGACAAAACAGTAGAATGACGATAAAACTGCATGCAGAATATAAAACCACATCTACTCCGCGGAGTCTTAAACTCTGAATTGATAGCTTGGAAAAAATACTAATATTGTATTTTATTTATGTTTCCGTTTTCCAATATTATTATGTGTACGTCCTAATTTTAATTTCACAATATCCCTAAGAGAAGGGTGATGGGTTTACAATGTCTACATGAACAGTGTTCCAACTTTCTTGCTCGGGTTACAAACAGTTCACATGACAGAAACTGAGCGAGCTTTCCTATAACTCTCTGTGTGCTCTTCTAACAGCAGTATTGTGTAAAGTTGAAAGATAAAAGGAAGTTTATTCATCTTATAAGTTGCAGACCCTGCATGGTGTTTGCTTTTTACTCGCAATGAAATATCTGAGCTGAATGCAATTGGAAAGGAAGTCAAGAAAAACTCAATAATATATCAAGGGGAATAAGATTATTGGATATTCTAGTGAGCTATTGAAACATAGTGTGCTTATATAGAATAGTATATACATTGAGTGATATACGTTTAAGAGTTGAAGTGAGCATAAAGGATGAAAGAAGGACCGGAGAACTGAGGACAATTTGGAAAGAGGTTGGCTTAGTGGAACTTTGTATTCTTAGAATTTCATGTTCCCTTTGGTTATCATTACTCTCGTCTGCTTGTGCCTTCTCGTTCCCACTGGTGCTGCAGGGAAATAACGTGATACAGATAACCATGACCCGTCCATCAAAGCACTTCAAAGCAGTAAAAGAAGAGCTGAAAGAACCACGTATTTTCCACTGTGCCGGTTGTAAATAAATTGTAAACAAGATATCTATTTAAAGTTTTAAAGTAATAAGTTCCATGGAACGGTGCTTAAGTTATTTGATGGAATGGAGTGTATTGTTGAAGATTTTGACTCATCAGTTAAAGTCTCATCATGTGCACATGGAAGAGTCGAGCCTTCAACTGCTGCTGGTGTCCTTGAGTTTCCGCTTGTTTATTAATTCGATGGAGCTCTCCTTCACAACAGTATTTAAGACGACTAAACTATCATTATCATTCATAATGGAAGTGCTATTTAAGCTGCTGCATATAGATAACGCATTCACTTTAGTTGCGTGAAAAATAACCTAATCTCATTTAACCCCACCGGGCGAGATCACCGGAGTCTATTCCGACGGATGTAGTACTACTTAACACGGTTTCTATTATGACAGGAGCTGCGGAGTCCTGAGTGCCCCTGAGTAAAATAAGGGCAAATCCAAATGAAATATTTTAACAATCAAGAGAAAATAAATAACCATGTAATTTTATTATCATAAAGATTGATGCATAGAAAGCACACCTAATGAGATTAGCTGTGTGAAGAGAAGCACTCCTCCAGCGCAGAAAGCCTAACTATATAAAGTATTCAGGTCAAGTTAAAAGCTCAGGTTTTGTTTGATGCGATGCAGGTGCGTGAATCTCATAAGAGATTGTAACACAACACATAATGGAAGAAGGTTGGCAAAAATTTCAGTGAAAAAATGCACACACTACATGTACATTTATACTGTTAGATCAATAAACCTGTCTGTTAATCTGTTAAAACAATCTCACATGCATTGGCACAATCTAATCATATCACTTAATTTTATATTTGTGTGAAATGGGTTTCAATCTTTTCTTGAAGGTATTTCGAAAATTCCTTTTAATTTGGAAACAGTTCATTCATCAATTGAGTTGGTTGGGTGCAGGTGAAGTCCTTCCTGGGAGCTTTAGGAGATTAGCAATTTGGAGGGAGAGAGACTCAGACTCTCTAGTGAACAGTAATATAATAAATATAACGTATTGTTCTCTTCGTGGAGAAATGTGTGCTTCGGGAAAAGAAGCCGATATACGTGTGCGTGTGATTTCTAGGGGAAAGTGACATTTCTGAGGAATTATCGATTTTTGGGGCTCCGTGAAGGTAGTTGCCCCTACGGATATTTATTTTATGTGAGGAACTAGGAAGTATGACTATTACTCTCCTGTGGATTCACTTCTCTGGAGTTGGAATGGAATGTAATTTGTGTCTCGTAACTCCGATTAAAATTACATTTGTATTTACCTTGCTTGTTCTTATTTCTTATTTACACTGGCCTTTCTAATCATTCCGATCTCCACAGTCAACGATGCGGGATGAATATACTTGAATTATAAAATGCCGTGCCCATGTGTGAAAGTCCAACCCGGCAATAACAAATAGAGACAGTAAAGTTGTTATTGTGCAATTGCGGGTACTTTTAGCAAATGGTACGGGCTAAGGACATGTTATAACAGTTATAAGTAAAATGGGTTACAGTATGTTTCACGTCCCCCCGATCAACCACATTGAAGTATCGACGTGTTCTCAATCTCTCACCAACTTCCACATTTCCTTTATAAATTAAATCAACGAATCTGAACAATCTGAAAGCGCACAACGTACACTTTAATATATCAATTCGCAAGACATTAGCAACTCCTTTAATGATACACGGCATGAATAAAGGTGGAATGAATTGTGAGGATTCGGAGCAGTCAGAACTTTACAATCTACTCAAAACAAAAGGAGGATAGGTGTAATAGTATATACGTATACACAAGTTGCTGGTGTATGAATGAGGTTGATATGAGAAGACTCTACACAACTCGATGTGGTATTGAAATACTCTCGTGTACAAAAGATAAGACAAGGTTGGAGGAGAGGAAGTGCAAGGAAAAATGTGTTGGTGATGGTGACGGAGGTAGAGTTGCTCTGTAGAGATATAGACATGTACAAGAAGATCTAAGAGGTCGAGTCAACATGAGAATGCGTAGAGATCTACTTTTGATCCAACTTGCGTGCATGTCGAGCTTTCTACATGAGTTTTTTTGCTTCGCAGTCGCTTT
>JAQGBV010001419.1:0-15732 GCA_034698685.1 Isotomurus pseudopalustris
CAATATCCAATTAAAAACGGAATAAGACAGGCCTCCTACTTGGCATTTCTGCAACCCATTAGAAATCGGAAGAAATTGACCATTCGGAAATTTTCTTATGTTACTCGAGTGAGTACAGTTATTGTTGTGTTATCTATTTTAGCTTTTCAACTATTCTAGGTAACGAATTTACTCTGATTATCATTTGGTTGCTTCGTCAGGTTCTTATGCGAGACGGGAATGTTGCGTATGGAGTGGAATATGATAGACACGGAGAGCGTAGACAAGCCTATGCAACAAAAGAAGTTATCTTAAGTGCTGGAACCATCACCACTCCAAGGATTCTTATGTTATCTGGAATTGGTCCTGCAGATCACCTTCAAAGTTTAGGAGTGAGTAAAAATTCGTTTTTCAATGGGAATAGACTTTCACTCATAAAACATTTGTTATTTTGTAGATTCCAGTGAGGCAAGACTTGCCAGTAGGCGAACATTTGCAAGATCACGTTGCTCCATATTTGGGTAACTATCCGCAAGCCATGAATCGTAGAATACTGCTCTAATAATCATTAGTAGTAAACTTACTAAAGTAATTATTCGGAAATAATCTACTAGGTCCGTTTACCGTAAACAAACCAGGGACGTCGTTCCTGCTAGATCGAGATCTTACTCCCGGAGCATTTGTTCAATGTATGAAATATTCACAGCTAGTAACCTATGTACGAAAAGAAACTAAAACTTTTGAATGAATGAATTGAAGGGTTTACTGGAGGAAGAGGAGTTCTCAGTACTTCTGGAGCTCATGCAGCTGGAATTATCTCCTCATCTGAGGCGATTGGCAGAGGAGAGAAGAATTGGCCAGACTTAGTTTTGTACTTTTTTGGGTTCTCTATTTTCAAAACTTTCGCAGCTACCGTTGCTCACTCATTCAATTTGAAATACGATGAGATGGAAAAATACTTTCGTCCTACGATTGGAAAGGAGTCTTTCGTTTTGGCTGTTTCTGGAGCAAGGCCTCTTTCTAAAGGATACATTCGACTGGGAGGCTCCAGCCCTTATGATAGTTTGATTATTGATCCCAACTACTTGAACGATCCTGGAAATGTCGACATCCGAGCTATGGTTGATGGACTGAAGAAAAGTGTGTTTTTGCTGGAAAATTCAACCACTTTCGGCTCCAACCTGGGCTGCAAGTTTACAGAGGAAAGGCTCCCTGGCTGCGAGCATTTACCTTTCAGGTCAGATGCCTATTGGGAATGTTATTCAAGGAGGTTTACAGTTACTTTGCATCATCCTGGTAAGCTAGATTGATTTTTTGGGGATTTCGGCAAGAATTAGCTAACTAAAGTTTTCTAACGTGAATTGTCTGATGCAGTTGGCACTTGTGGAATGGGACGAGTTGTGGACACTCAGTTGAGAGTTTACGGAACTGAAAGACTACGAGTTATCGATTCTTCAATTCAACCTGAGATTGTGGTTACCAATACTCAAGCATCGGCTTTGATGATAGGAGAGAAGGGAGCTGACATGATTATGAAATTATGGAAAGAAAGTGAACCTCCCGCAGCGGATTTCAATGGGGGTTGGACGTCTTCGAGTAATTTAGTTTCTCAGTTTACTTCCATGCTCACTCCCAAAAATACTTCGAGGCTCATCGATGGACTGAAGAAATTTCAGGGGCACTTAGGAAGTTTACAATCTTACTATAGTTTGTCTAAAATTTAACTGACTTAATGTGTTCGAAAGAAATCTTGTTTTCGTTGTTTTTATTATTATTGGAAAAACCTGTACGTGGTTTTGAATCAAAGTGTTATATATTTTTATTTTTGTTACAAGTATTTATGATGTCTACTGCGTTATTAAACTTTTACTCTTGATCTTGTTGTCTATGTGGCTGGATTGAGATTTGAGATAAATAAAAATGAAAACATACGCTCATGTGACAAATTAGGATATTCTATATTTTTATTATATTCGTAATAACTTCAACTGTACCGGTGTGATTCTTTAAACAATAAAATGTCTGATCCTGTCCGCTTGACGCATGTGATTAAAAAAGTCTTGATAAGTAAAAGTATTGTGCGTATCGAATTTTTGATGATATTATACGCATACGTTTTTGGTGTAAAAAGTTGTTGTGATCCACGGGAAATTAGAGCAATTACTCAAATGGCATAAAGTGATTAATTGTTAGTTTAGCAAAAGTACGTGAACACCAGAATAACTAATTTGTCGATTCGTCTTGCATTTTCAGGGATGGGTTAGATTCCGGCAACTCACTAGCAATCGTTGTATACAATGCATCATCGCGCAATACGTAAGATTGATTTACCTGTAGTGTTGCTCAAGTAGGTTAAAGCATAATGTCACAGCGTAATTGCTTCCTACTACTACATTCACTGCTGAAACACCACTACAAAATAATATCTTGTTTCAAAGAATATGGTTATTGTGTTAGGTTGATTTTATTGCACAAAAATTAAATACCCTATGAGGACATAAGAAAGAAGCAAATCGCAAGGAATTGTGTCCGAAGAGCTTGTGGATTGTTTAATGAACCATTAGCGGCAGTGATGCATCATTAAAAATGATGCTTCACATTTCTTGCAATACTTACACTACATTACATTAGTGGTTACATTGATTGTCGCCTAATTGACCAATAACCCTGTGAAATGTGTACCTTGTTGTTTTAGATTAGACCTATAAATGTCAATATCGTCTATAATGAAAATGAAAGTAAAAATAAGCAAAGTCAATGACAAATCATGAAATAATCTATCTTGTTTTTTTAGTTGGCCCAAAATGTTGCAGAACAGGTCTATAAAAAATATCTAACGGCCTTGCTGCGCTAGGAATTTAAATGTCAAAATCATCTAATTTACAAATCTAAGCAAAGTCAATGGCAAATCTAGTGTTCTATACTTCTAACAGTAGCGACCAGTTAGTTAAAAATCTTGTATAAAAAATTATACTCGACTCTATAAAATTACTTTACCCGTTTATTTTTGCTAGTCATTTCCTGTTCTGTATCTTCAGCAGTTTTATTGATAGGTTCATTCAATTAGTCGATCATTGGAGGTTTGATGAATAGAAGATTTTATTCTACCGTGAACTTCATACTAAACTGGTTTACTATAATTATTGTCTTTTTGTGTAACAAGTGTAAAAGTCGAAAAAGCAGAAGATTCAATAATTATTCCTGTATTCGTGATAAAAATAAAAAATACTAGTAGAGTTTTTTTTTAAATTGAGACGGAAGTTTTATTTTTTTTGAATACACGAATTTTATCTTACAATTCTAATTTTGCTGACTCAATTAACTTGAAACGGGTAATTTTTCACAAGATCCACTCTTACATGCTGAAGATTAGAACGTATAGTTTATGAATTTACGCAGATCATTTCATAACTTCATGGTACAATCTGTTGGTAGAAGAATTCGTGTAAATAGTCAGTCTACAAGCGAGTGCGAAGAAATTTGCAATTTTATAATATTCTAACTAAGCAATTTGATAGAATAATTGATTGCACATGCAATTACGAATTCTCAGTAAAACTCGAGAGTTGTCAATATCGAGAAAACGAGCTAATGTAGCTCACGCAAAAGCGCATATTACTATGATTGTAATTTAGTTATACGCTCTCCTGTTGTGCAAATGTTGCTGTAAGCATCACCTCTCTCTCTCTCTGACGCAGTTTGGCTACGAAAAAAGTGCAAAACAGGGAAGTAAAAAATAATGTTTAGTGAATTTCAAAGATCCCTATTGAATAATTCATTCATTATGATGAAATAGGTCTGGTAGGTCCATTCATTCACGAGTGTATCATTTACATTTGAAGGAAAAAATTGCTCGAAGTTTGAGTGCGTGTGTGTGTACAAATACTACAAATATGAAAATATTTAATCATAACTAGGTTTGAGAAGTACATGTGTACGTTACTTACTACAAGTTTACAAATCTCTTGAAAAATGGAGATATAAAACAATAGGGAAGATTTGGGGGATGTGAACGGAGTAGTTTTGGTGTATAGTAAAAGCTCAGTTGACTAATAATATGACCTACTGGCTGTGGTGGCTATATCACTCCCATTATTGTCCAATTGTTAGATCATTCATTAGTGAGGAAAAAATGGTGTCAGATCAGCTACTTCAACTTAAAACAATTATGTGCTTTACCTTCATGATCATGACTCTTTTGTTGTTGCCAGCTTTTGACGTATGCAAAGCAATAATTAAACTGTTACGCAAGATTAACCCTTCATCTAGGAGTATTCGATTTTGAATGAGTTTTTTATATTTTTGTGTGTAAAAGGAATGTTACTTAATGCATAAGTGAGTGTAAATGTCAAAAATATGTGTGTTGAAACTTTCAACTTGAAATACTGCGTCCTGAGGATTAAAAAATAATAGTAAAAATGTGACTTGTTCTAGAAAAATTTCATTTTTTTGTCAGCACTTTAAATATAATTCTTATTGTCTCGATTAGTAAAGTCGTCAAGTAATTTCCCAACCAAAGTTGAAAGTGGATGTCATGTCATCTTTGCAAACCGTAGAAATGAAAATGAAATGCCAAATGAAAATGAAATGCACACACACGCCGATTGTTGTTCATTTAAAAATGCATGCTAGTAATATTGCACACTTTGTGTCATTGTGCCCTAAAAATTAAATTGCAATGAGCCGTACCAGGCGACCAGGCCTTAGACGACGGAATATTTAATTAGAACATAGCACGACAAGGAATATGAAGAGAGTAGACTTTACTACGCGTCTACATGACTATATTAATTAGTGTAATGATCAAAATCAGCCAACAACAAGGTGTCTTCATTTCTTGCTAAAAGACTTCAGGGTGTACATGCAGAAATTCGATATTCGATGCACATCTCACTTCTTACTAGAATCGTTACTATTGTTGCACGCTATATTGTTATCAACACTTGCCAGTCAGCATTACGTATAGTGTCTTGCAATTTTCTATGAAGTTGCGCAACTGCATGGGTCGCGATCTTTGATCCTTCCTGTTCCTGACCTGATGATCGACCATTTGAATATAGGGCCAAATGAATATTTCAAAATAAATATAGGTCGGCTGAGGTGGACTAATATAGTCAACTTGATTTCAAATAAACACGTGTATGTGTGTGTTAGTAGAAGTTGCATTACTAGAATTTTTCGATTTTTTTTAGTTTCATAGAGTTTCAATGCGTCATTCTCATGGGTGAAGGGCTAGTGCAATTTAATGGTTATCACGAGGCATTGAATTTTCTGAAATAGCAAGTAGGAGCTTTTTTAATTTAATAAAGGCAATCGGCCTAATTGCTTGATTCTCACTGCTTCATTTCTAGTTGGAGCTGGAAGTTAAGACTTCCTTGAAACTTTTACCTGAAACTTGTTCCCACCTGCAACCTGGAACATGTAAAGCATAGAATTTCTAAAATTTCACGGCATTAATAACATGTATTTTGGAACTGCAGAATTTTTCGTTAATAAATATATGAATATTTAGTGTATTTTAAGCATGAATATAATAGTACTATAGATATATTATGAATAGTTCGCAATATTTGTTAGCTCAAGCTCACATAATGCATCCCAACTTGCTGCTTTTATGAAATATTCGAATTAAAAACATCCAAGGAATTTTGTACTCCTTTGATTGAGGGTTACACTCATTATGATCCCTTGTAAAAAATGTGCAAAGTGACCAAAACAAATATGACGAAGGAAACAAAAAAAATTATATAATGTCTTGTGGATAAATGGGTAAAAAGACGTAATTATCGAAGTATGTGGGAAACTTATAGGCTTTTAAATTAACATTTTACATGTCCACTGACATACAAAATCATATTCATCTTTTTATTGCTACATTTATTTTACACATAATCATTCGTAGTGTGAATCAATGGTTAGAGTTCGGTTTGTTCCACAGGGGTACATAGTAATTGGTTGGTAAACCTGCATGATGCTATTCTACATGCTACGACAAGCGAAGTCTATTGATGATTTCATATGAACTCCCTTAGGTAGTCTTCACATTGAATGTTAAGTTTACCTCGTTTGACTTTTCTTGCACACTCTTGGTCAGCTATCTTGTAATCACTCCTTAAAGGTCTCAACTCATAAAATAAGATTACCAGTTGGAGTCTAACTTTTGACAAAGTAACTCTTAAAAAATTAAGGGTCATACGAGTGTGATATTTGTAATTTGTAGCAACTGAGGTTCCTTAAAGTGAAACATAACATTAAATTTTTTAAAAAAATCAGTGAAGTGAAAAGAACTGAATTGACGAGTGAAGTGTTCTAATGCACTTTCATTAGTCTGGGTTCTAATGAAGAGTCAAGAAGTAAACATAACTGGATGAGTTTCTAAAGTCAGAGAAACAAAATGACAGGTATTTAATTCAAAATTTAATTACTGTTTTTGGTTTTGGAGCATTTTGGAGTTTGTGTCAGCGTTGAGTTGGAGTTCTTATTTGGCTGATAAGTACGTACTTTAAGTATTTTTGAAATAAAATTGTGATGAAATTTGCAGGCCAAGCGTGGGTTACCTTCGCGTTGGAGGAAGAACAGGCCATCAGAGCCTTGGTTCTTCTGAAGTCCCTGCGACGCGTTTTAACATCCAGGAAAGTCATTCTGATTGTGTCCAATCAAGTTTCTTCGGGTCTCAGGTAAATCTCATCTTCCCCACGACTTCATGATCGTCTTTAACCTTTAAATCTAATTGTTTCTGCATCTCATTAGATCAATCCTCGACGCAGAATTCGACTCAGTTTTCCCCATTAGCATCAATCATGTTGGAAATAAAATTGGGACGGAGGATTTCGCAAAGCTTTTTTGCTGGAATATCGTTCCTATCTTTAAGAAATGTGTATTTTTGCATCCGAACCGTTTGGTAAGTATTTCATTTTCCACTTAATAACCAACATAAATTCAAAAGAATTGAATGACAATTTTATCTGTGTTTAGGTCTTGAGAAACTCGGATGGGATTTTCGAAGAAGAAAGTGGGCTATTCCATGCCCCAGTGGATGAGAATGGGCATTTGGACACCTCGATATTCGTATTCTCACCTTCCCCCAAAGTATACCAAGCCATGATGAAATATGTAGCACTTGCAGATTCCCAACAGAACTCAGGTTCAGCAGTTCCCAATTATTATATTGGCATTCTTTTAGAGAGAATTACATCATGATTGCTAAATCCTGTCAGGAAAGTCCACAAAGTAACTTTTTGCTTATCTTGACGTGGTACCTTTTGAACCTCATAGTTATTAATTAGCATAAATCAAGCATTTTAACAAACGCGTTTTTGTTGGTACAATAGTACGTAAAAGTTGCGTCAAATCAAACCCTCAAAGTGCATGCAAACTAAATAAATATTAAACAGTTTTATGTGATTTTGACGCGAATATGACATGAGAAGTGTAGAAGCTTTATAAACTGTTAAAGATTAATTGCAAACACTAATTGTTTAAAAACATGTTCCGATTTGTTAGTGTTTTCGGCAACCCTGAATCGCTTTTTTGGCCAGTTTATATCTTCAAACGGAGATCCGTGTTCATTTAACTCCATTTACAACCAGAAACTCAACTTGAAGGCTGGAAACGTTGCAAGGTATGGAAAATAAAACTAGTTTAGTCCACATCCATCATCGTTGACAGATTTTTGATGTATCACGTTCAATTTTAAATTGCAGAGACCAGTCTGATTTATGTATTGTGGATTTTACTGGAGACCATCCTCTTGATATCATCAAGTTTATCACAGAAGCAAAGAATGAGCCTGCACTTCAAATGGGAATTATCGAAGAGGTTAATTGGAATTGTTTTTGTGGGTGAAAGAGAAACCTTCGTGCAATGTTAATTTTTCAAATCATGCAATATTTCATTTCAGACTGTTCACTGCCAGTGGGAAGAACTGTACCAGAAATGTGTTGAGCCACTGTTGGCTTCATTGGTGGGAGATAATGAGGTAAAATAATTATAATGGCCACTTTTTGCACAGATTTTGGCTCTTATCTCGAATTTCACAGCTTGTAGCTCGAAATCCTTTAGTTTTTAATAAGTGGGTAGCATGCGAGGTGAGATGCTAAGAGTACTAAAATGGATTTTCCTCGTTTTTTTTCTCGCACAGCAGCCAGAAGACATATCTATACCGCAATTTATTGACCCAACATTCCGAAGAGGAGCAGATGTTGCAGCTGACCTCCAAGATTCCATTGCAATCGTGGGAATGAGCTGCAGATATCCAGGAGCCAATAGTATTCCTGAGTTTTGGAATTTGCTTATAGAAGGAAGAGATGCTATTCGACAAGTGACTCCAGACAGGTGGAGAAAGGACCAAGGATGTATTATGGTTCCTGAACAGAAGACAACCCAGGCTGGTTTCTTAAGTTGCCCCGTGGATGAATTTGATGGAAAGTTTTTCGGAATCAGTCCGATGGAAATGGGATTCTTGGATCCCCAGCAACGTCTCCTGTTGGAAGTTATCTGGGAGTCTCTGGAAGATGGAGGAATCGACCCTTCCAGTCTGAAAGAAACTTACACGGGGATTTACTTGGGGCAGTGGACTAATGATTATAAGGAGCTTATACGAGAACAAGGAAACAAGGAGTTCTACAGAACTTATATGGGAAACTCTCCGGGATCGGCTGCAGGGAGAATCTCCTTTATTCTGGGGATGACAGGTCCGAGTGTAGCTACTGAGTCTGGATGTTCATCCGCGATGGTTGCAGTTGACCTGGCATGCAAAAGTTTACGGATGGGGGAATCTAAGATGGCAATAGCAGCTGGAGTCAATATTCTCCTGCATCCGTTCAGTACAAAGGACATGTCTATGGTTTGTGCTCCGGATGGACACTGCAAGACCTTCGACGCCAGTGCCGATGGATTTGGACGAGCTGAGGGTTGCGGTTCTCTCGTTCTGAAGAGATACGCAGATGCAGTCAACGACGGAGACAGGATTTGGGCGCTCATTAGAGGAACTGGAGTGGCTCAAGAAGGACCGAGTCGGAGTCTTGGCACACCTACAGTCAAAGTCGAGGCCATGGCTATGCGGAATGCTCTGGTGAATTCTGGAGTCAAGCCAAGTCAAGTGAGTTATGTGGAAACACATGGAACTGGAACTCCCGTGGGAGATCCGATGGAAGTGGCTGCAATTGCTCAAGTCTACTCTGAAGACAGAAAAGAACCTTTGACTATTGGGTCAGTGAAGACAAATGTGGGGCACACCGAGTCATGCTCAGGAATCACGGGTATCATGAAAGTCGTGTTGGCCTTGCAAAATGAAGTCATTCCTCCTCACAGGAACTTTACCGAGTTAAATCCAAATGTGAAGTTGGAAGCAGTTCCAGCGGAGATTCCTCTTGAGCCGAAAGCATGGAAGAAGGAGCCTCTCCAGACTCGATTTGCAGGTGTCAGTTCGTTTGGAATCACTGGAACGGATGCACACGCAATTATCCAGGAGACTCCAGACGTTAGCCAACCGATGTTGGACTTGAACCTCAACAGACCTCAGCACATTTGCTGTATCTCTGCTAAGAATGAGACAGCGTTGGACGAGCTCCTCAAATTGTATGAGACTACCCTTCAAGGCACCAAAGAAGAGTTGGCAGACATTTGCTACACTACTAACAGCGGAAGAGCCCACTTCCAACACCGTGTGGCGATCACAGGGAAAACTGTGGAGGATATTGTGACGAAGCTGCAGAGCCAGGCTTACGTGCGACAACAAGTTCCTGAGCAGAAGTCGAAGATATGCTTCCTCTACACTGGACAAGGATCACAGTACCCAGGAATGGCCCAATCGCTTTATGAGACTTCTCCAGTATTCCGCATGAACTTCGACAAATGCGAACGACTTCTTAGGGAGAAGTTTGGGGTTCACATAAAATCCGCTTTGTGGGAAGGAGATAACAACAACCAGTCAATCAGTCGAACGATTTACTCACAGACATCCATTTTCTGTGTGGAATATTGTTTAACTCAAGTGTGGAAGTCATACGGAATCAAACCAGATTGCGTGTTGGGACACAGTCTTGGAGAATTCGCAGCTTCCTGTGCAGCTGGAATTCTTTCGTTGGAAGATGCAGTCGAACTTGTTGCAGAGAGGAGCCGACTTATCGACGATCTTCCTCGAGGAAAAATGGTTGCTGTAAAAGCTACGAAGAAAGCTGTGGATGGTTTGATGGACAAGTATTACGAGGCCCATTCCGATAACATGAAAGGTCTCGAACTGGATTACGCAGCTGTCAATTCTAACGATCAAGTTGTGATGGCTGGAACTACTGAAGGAGTGGAAGCATTTGTTACACTGTGTACAAACAATAAATTCAAAACTCACGTTTTGGCTTCTACTCACGCGTTCCATTCGCGATACATGGATCCCATGCTTCCTGAGTATAGGAGCGTTGCTTTAGCCAAGTCTTATGGAAGCCCGACTTGCACTTACATCTCCGGAATGGATGGGAAGATTATTGAAGACAACGAGATCAATGGAGAATATTGGGTTCGACACACAAGAGAAAGTGTCAAGTTTCTGGAAGCAAGTAAATTGGCATTCCAGGAAGGTTGTCGAGTTTACTTGGAAGTTGGTCCTCAACCAGTTCTGTGCGCTTTGACGATGACGAACTGCTCAGACTTTGGGGAATCTATTTCCTGCATTCCTTCTTTACGGAAGAACGAAGAAGAATGGACAACTTTGCTCACTGCTGTAAGCAAATTGTACGCCAGTGGGTATGAAATTGACTGGAAGAAATTTGATCAGTTCTTCCCAAGGAAGAAAGTCTCTCTGCCTTTCTATCCGTTCCAGAGGAAACCTTACTGGTTTGAAGTGAAGGCAGGAGGAGCTGGAATGCTGCATGGAACTGAAATTCATCCGTTGATTGGATGTCCACTTCCAAACGCAACTTCTGTTAAAATGTACCAAACATTTGTGGACCTCAAGAAGGAAGGGTACATTAAGGATCATTGTATCGGATCGAAAATCATTTTCCCTGGAGCTGGCTACATGGAAATGATTCTTGCTGCTGGTCACGCGACGACGCAGTCTGCGTCGGAGAGTCTTCCTACGCCAGGAACTCCGTTGACCGTACAGAACCTCGCGATTGAAGCTCCACTCTGCATTAATGAGAACGAAGCTTGTGATATCCAAATTCTAGTGTCTTCTGAAGACATGACTTCTGCTGGGTACAAAGTCGCAGTTCACAGGAGAGTCAACTCGGGAGGAAGTGAAACTCACCAGAGTAACAAATGGCTGAGACATGCTCACGGAGAGTTCTCACCTTTCGCCATAGGATATGAAGATAATGGCGAAGACTTCGGAGAGATTCAATCGAGATGTAACGAGGTTGTGGAGATTTCCCAGTTTTATGAGAAGCTTTCTCACATTGGACTGAAGTTTGGAGAGACATTCAGAAGTCTCAGAGAAATCAAACGAGGTGAGAAGGAGCTTGTAGGAGAGATTGTTGTTCCTGAAAACAGCGGAGAGTATCTTTGCCATCCTGTGGTAATCGATGCGATGATTCAAGCTCTTATGCTGAGCAGAAAACAAGCTGTAGAGAAGCTTATTGTTCCTATCACCATTCGCAAATTCATTTGGTTGGCTAAGAGCGAATCAAAGACTTGTTATGTTCACTGCTGTCCTGATACAAGTGAAGGATCACTTCCAGACAGTGTGCAGGCAGTTCTTTACGATGAGTCAGGAGTTAAGTTAGCTCTGATGTTTGGAGCTGAACTTATTGAGACCTCTGTTGATGTCATTCTATCTGCTTTGGAGCAACAGAAACTCTCACTTCCAAACTTGTACGAAGAAGTGTGGCGACCTACGCTGGGTCCTCTACAAGGACGAGTGGCTATGCCGCAATGTGATATCCAGACTTTAGTTTACATGGACGGTGAAGGCAATCCTATTCACTACAACGATGAATGGAACGAAGAAGAAGAGAGATTGGTGAAGCATTCAGACAGACTTTGTTATCTTTATGTTCTCCAAGCGTTTTACGAACTTGGCTGGACTCCAGAAGAAGGGGACACGTTCTCTTGGGACACTTTTGCTAAACAACTGAATGTGGTTGAAGCTCATGAAAGACTTACGATTCACTTCCTTGACACGATGTTTGTTGAGGAAGAAGTTCTTGAGAGAATATCACACAACCAGTGGATGGTCGCGGATCTTCCTCCTCCACATTCTTCCCTGGCTAACGAGATTTCATACATATTGACTCAACTTAACATGCAGAAGAGAAAGGAGTATCAATTGGTGGCAGCTTGTGGAGAGAAAATGGGAGCAATTCTCAGTGGAAAGGAAACAGCTTTGGGAATTCTATTTCCTGATGATCCAACAAAGATTTCTGCCGATGTGTTTTACTCTGAGGCGAAGTGCTTGAAAGCTGTCAATCAAGTTGGAGGACATATGCTGCAAACTGTGCTGTCCAAACTTAAGTCTGAGCAAGATGGGAAGGTGATTAGGTTCTTGGAAGTCGGAGCTGGAACTGGAAGCAGTACGAAGACTCTGTTGCCTATGATTGAAGATTCGAAGATCCGATATGAATACACTTACACAGACATCTCTCAGATGTTCTTCAACAAAGCTCACAAGAGTTTTGAAGCTTACGAGAGGAATATGAAGTACAAAGTGCTGAACATTGAAGATGAGCCGAAAGCACAAGGATTTGTTCCACATTATTACGACTTTATCATTGCTTCTAATGTAATGCACGCAACCAAAGACTTAGCCCGAGCTGTGGGTAATATGAGACATTTACTGAAAAACGAAGGAGTAGTCCTACTTGTGGAGACCAACAGGTATTTGAGGCACGGAGACCTTATTTTTGGAACTTTGGAAGGATACTGGTTGTTCGAAGATTTTGACATTCGGCCTAAGCACACTATCATCAGTGTGAAGGAGTGGGAAAAGGTTCTCCAACGAGGAGGATTTGAGTCGACTACTTCCATGCCTTGTTATGACGCACAATTGGGTGTAGCGTTGGGATGGGCTGGAAAGACAAGTCCTATTTACAAACACCCTGCAGTTCAAACAGCAGCACAGTGGATTGTCATGTCAAACGAGTCTTGTGAGTATGCCAAGTTCTTCCAGAATAAGTTGGAAGCAGTTGGGAAGAATGTGGTGATGGTGACTCCAACCTCCGATGAAATGAAGGAACTGACTCCAAACCATTTTAAGATTCGACCTGAACAGAAGTCAGACATTGAGTCGTTGATGAACACGCTGCTTAAAGCTGAAGGAAGTCAGGTCGAAGGTATTTTGTACCTTTGGGGAATGGATCAATCCAACGCTGAACAGGAATACAGAGCTCATGCTTTCTTGAACTTGTCGCAATACCTTTTGTCCACAAAGTTCAAAGCATTCCCAAGAGTCTACGTGTTCACTGGAGGAATTATGCCAGTAGCGGACCAAGCTCCGTGTAATCCAGCGTCAGGAACGCTGTGGGGAATGTCCAGAAGTTTGAGAAGCGAACAACCTAACTTGACTTGCAGATGTCTTGACTTGTGCCTTGATGAACTCGGTGAACAAAAACTCGAGGAAATGTTCATGGAGATTTGGAATGAAGACGGAGAGAACCAAGTTGCTTACAGAGAGAGAAAGCGATTCGTAGTTCGCTTTGTTTCAACCAAATTGACGCACAATGACTTGCAGATTCCAAACAGCAGCCGCTTTTCTCTGACGCTTCCTGCCTCAAAAACAATTGCAGACTTGAAATTCGATGTGCTGGGAACTTATCAGTTGCAAGGGGAGGAAATCGAAGTGAAAGTGAAAGCAGCTGGAATGAACTTCAAAGACGTACTGAATGTGTTGAAACCAGATGCTCAGTTCGACAAGTCGAATTCTGTTGGAGCTGATTTTGCTGGAATTGTTTCAGCAGTTGGACCGGAAGCGACGATTTGTAAAGTAGGAGATCTTGTGGTGGGATGTAATTTTGAAAGTGTCCCTCTTCCAAGTCACGTCAAGACTTATGACGACGCTGTCGTTCCTCTCCCGTCCAGGTTGACCTTCGCAGAAGGCGCAACTCTTCCTGCAGTCTTTGCCACAGCTTACTACTGCCTCGTCACAATTGGTAAACTGCAGAAAGGAGAGACTATTCTGATTCACACGGCTTCTGGTGGTGTGGGAATTTGTGCAATTCAGATTGCCCAGTGGATTGGAGCTAATGTGATTGCTACTGCTGGAAGCAAAAGGAAGCGAGCGTATCTGAGGTCCATTGGAATTCAACATGTATTCCACTCGAGAAACCTCACGTTCGGTCCAGACATCGATCGAGTGACTAAGGGACAAGGAGTTCATATGGTTCTTAACTCCATCACTGGACCTGGAATGAAAGAAACATCCCTCAAGGCTTGCACTCCCAACGCTCGTTTTGTGGAAATGAGTAAGCTGAACATTTGGACACCAGAAGAAGTCGTAGAAAAGCGGCCAGATGTGGAGTACACTATTGTTGACCTGACTGCTGTCTCTCAAGAAACGTGGAGAATGCTGTTTGGCCACCTGAAGCATTTCTTGGAGAGCGAGTCATTCAAGCCTATTCCTTATGTTCGATTCAACGGAGTGAATATCAGGGAAGCTTTGACTTACTTACAAAAGGCAAGGCATGTTGGAAAGGTGGTTTGTATTATGCCGGAAGTGCAAGTTGAGAATGGAGAGTTTATCTGGAAGACTCCGATGTTCAATGATCGAAGTACTTACATTATTACTGGAGGACTGGGAGGAATCGGAATGGAAGTAGCGAAGTGGATGGCTTCCTCTGGAGCTACTCACATTGTCCTTGTGGGACGAAGTGAGCCTGGAGAAGTTGCTCAGCAGGAAATCTTAGCGATGAGGAGTCAAGGAAAGAACATCGTTGTGGAGAACATTGACGTAGGGGACTTTGAAATGTGCAAGGACCTTATTAGTCGTATCTCCAAGGAGGATTCAGGGCTTCCTCCAATTCGAGGAGTGATGCACGCAGCTGGGTGTCTCGCTGATGCCATTCTTGTCAACCAGTCGTGGGATAAATTCCAGAAATGCTTTAATGCCAAAGTCAGTGGAGGATGGAATCTGCACAAACTCACGATAGACTTGGCACTCGAACATTTTGTGATGTTTTCATCTGTTGTGGCTCTCTTTGGGCCACTGGGACAGAGCAACCACGCTGCCTCAAATTCGTTCTTGGATGCTTTAGCTCATCACAGAATCGCTTGTGGTCTTCCAGCAACCTCAATCAATTGGGGACAGTGGGGACAAGTTGGTGTGGCTGCGGGAATCGAAGTAGCTGGACTTGTTCCTTTCACTCCTAACCAAGGAATCGGGGCTCTCGAGGCTTCCCTTAAGAACCAAAGGTCCCAAATTGCTGTCTTGGAAGGGGATTTCCAAGCTATTCGAAGACTTTTCCCTCAGACGAAGAGATACATTGAGGAGTTGAAACTCACTGTGGACTCTGGAGTGCAAGTTAAGATCTCCAGTGAGAAGTTCTGGCAAGATTACGACGGAGCTGTTGACGAAGACGATAAGTACAACATTCTGAAGGGAAACTTGGAGAATATTTTGAGGCAAATTCTCAAATTGGATAAGAACGAGCTAATAGATGAGAACCAGAATTTACAAGAGATGGGCTTAGATTCGTTGATGATGGTGGAAATGAAGAACTTCTTGCAGACTTTGATGGGTAGCAGAGTCGTTGTGACTGCTTCGTCACTTCAGGACTGTCACAATGTTGTGGATCTTACTAATAGGCTGGTAGACTTGATCGAAGG